>JAGKQL010003084.1:0-26371 GCA_018398635.1 Cyprinodon brontotheroides | reverse complement strand
GAGTCGGAAGCCAGGTCAGGCAAACAGATCAGAACCGGACAGCTCAGAGGTCCAGGGCTTGGAAGTCAGGTCAGACAAACAGATCAGAACAAGAACAGACAGGCTCAGAGATCCAGGAGTCCAAGAGACAGTTCAGGCAATCCATTCAGATGGGCACAGGCAGGCTCAGTGGTTGAGAGGCAGAAGAGGTCAGGATCAGGAAATCAGAAAAAAACAAGGAACTCTAAAAATACTCTCACTGCTGGCTAGAGAGAACAGGAATAATCTGGCCATGATGACTGGATGCAAGCAGCTTAGATAGAGACAAGAGCAGGTGCATCATATGACAGATAATGCAGAATTGAATAGGTGAATAAAATCAGCAATTAACCCAGTCATCAGTGCCGAGATCATGGAAAGATTCTTTCCTTTCTTTTTAGTGTTACTGAAGTAGAATTAGGTTACAACCATGTAAGGAAAAAAGTCCCATCCCATCTGTGAGAAAACATAGCAAAACATAAACTTAATGTCATTTACTGCCTGTAAGGCAGTAGGGTTCTTACTATATAATAACCTGTTATATCATGTTTACAAACAAAAAAGTGAAAAATCTAACTGTGGTTACGATATAACGAAGCATAAACATAAGCCGATCAGAATAATCACTGCATTACTGCTTTCAATTGATTCCCAAGTTTAAGTATGTTTACTCTTTACAGACTAACACAGGTTTAATGAGTTGATATTGGCGGATTATTCATCAAGCCTGCTGATCGGGTTGCAATCCTGGAGTCTGATATGGAACTGTTCACTTCCTGCAGATAAAACTATTAACATATAAAATGTATACAAAATTGTAGCAACCCTTTTTCATCCTGCTGACTGTTGATGAACAGCAAAAGGTGGAGAAAGGAAATGTACCGTCAATGCTTACGGACAGAGGGAACTCTCCCTCTGGTTTCTCATTAAAAAGCCTTGAAACGGGTTCACCTTTAAACAATTGTTACAACCTTTACCAATTAAAGATAAAAAGGTAGTTGAGTTTTAAATCAGATACTTAGCTCAGGTGGAGGAGATGAGCTTAATCATGAAATTTTAACTTTCATTGTCAGGTATTGTCAAATCTGGCATGATGGAAACCAAAAACAAAGAAACAAAAAAAACAAAACAAAAAATTCCACAGAACTTCCGGTGGGAAGCTTCAAATCAAAACCCTATGAAAAATGAGGTAATTATTTTTAAACTGCTTCCCCATTACCTGTACCCTTATCTCAAAATTCCTTTCACATGACTAACCAAACAAGATCTTTCCATTGGAAAAAGAACAAAACATCAAAACAAACAAATAAACACCCAGGAGTGGTTGTCTTCTTCCATGGCAACAGCAAACACTCGGCTGCTTAGGTGCTGAAAGAGTTTTGGTAAACTAAATGATGAAAAGCTTGTTCAGCAATTGACTTGAGCTAGGTCACTGTTATGGCCTAGTCTCATTCGAAAATATGAAAACAATTATCCTGAATCCTGGCTGTGAAGAGATAGCAGATTGCACTGGAATATGTTTGCATTCCACTGGGATCACTTTTCAAATTCCCCTGCCTTGACTAAGTTTCATTTTATCTGAGGTTGTGGCAGCTGACATTATTCCCATGAGCCATGAGGTGGCAAATAGATACTGAACTCGCTTTAGGCCGACAAAAAGGAAGGTAGCAGACCATAAATCCAGAATAACCCTAAAACGCATAACTCCTCCTTCTGTAAATTTTTCAAACATTGGTGTGTGTGGAACAAACCTCATCAGTTGAAGGTCTGGCTCAGGACTACAGGTGTGAATTGAGTTTAGGTTAATTATGTACTTGTGTTGGGTAAGGCTCTGGGTTAGCTTATAGAAATGAATGAAATCAATGCAAAGTTCTAATAAAGACAGCAAAGCACAATTGTGTGTATACCGTAGGTCATTTATTCCTGCTGCCATCAGACTTTACAATGCGGCCCTATAGCTGCAATAACTTGTGCAATAACTAATGTGCAATCAATATTTAATACCCTGTGCAATAACCCTGTGTAATAATCCTGTTAAATAAGAGACTTCACCTGTTATATAAACATATGTGGACGCACTGTAAATACTGTATATAACCCATGCACCTTTTCCTCCTTTGGCACCTTCTTTTTGACTATTGAGCCGATGAGACTTCCATTAGCCCTCATCTTAATATCCACAAACTTTAACCTTTTTTATTGGGATGTTTGACATCTTTATACAAAATCTGAAATGTGTTAAGCACATATTTATAAAGCACACCTCGCAAAGGTATTGCTAAATAAAATTTTTGACTTTCAAAGTCCTCTGACCAGTCAGTAGGCACCACTTCTGTTTCGTTTAATTTCATCTCAGTATTAAGCGGGTAAGGGAAGCTTTCAGAGGCCTGTTGGAGAACAGTAGTGAACAAAGTGGATCATGATAACTAACAAACACAGCAGACAATCCTGGTATAAAGATGTTTAAAGTAGGGTTACGCTTCAAAGCATGGGAAATTGTTTATCTAAAGAAAAGGGAAAGAGCATGACACATCCAGTAAAAGAGGGGAGGAATTTCTTCAGTCTGCATGGTTGGTTTATCCGTATCCCCAAATGCTTGCACCCAAAGGAAGTTCTGCAAAGTACTGACTCAGCGGGAGTGAACTCATGTTTCAAATGTTTCCTTCCATTTCACACATTCATTATCTATTGCTTTCTTTTAGTTGATCCAAAAAAAAAAACAACTCAAGTAAATAATTTTTTTGCAGTTTAAAATGATTAAATTTAAAAAATAAAATCACTGTGGCATTTCATTTCGACATGAAATCACATCAATGGGCTCATGTGGGTGTGCAAACATAAGTCATAAAATTGATGTAGGTCGGGTTCAGATTTCTATCCCACTCCAAACGATTTTGCAAGAAGATAATCTCTTCTTCCTGTTGCTGCTCACCCTAAGATGAATAAGCTGAAAGAAAATCTGTGACAGAATGACATATTTTCCAGAATAATTAAAATTTTATTTAGACATTGCTTTTTTTTTGTTTGTTTCAGTTTTTCTTCGTAACCTTTTTTTATATATAAATTCTAATACATATTACCTCAAAAGCTTTTCATTGAAAAGTAAATACAACTATGCCCTGACTTGGCAATGGAATTTGAATATTACCGCAGTAATTATACCTAAGAAATTATGTAGTAAAAGCAGTAAAAACATTGGTTTGGAATGCATACAGAATATTTGAGCAGACAGTAAGAAGAGTGACTGTACGGCAGTAAATTACACCACGTTTATACCTTTCATTTGCTTCAAAGATGTCCATGCCTCCACTTGATTGAGAAGAGTGTCAACAGAAAATGAGGTAGAAGCCTAAATTCTTCTCAGGGAACGGAATGTTTCTTCTGACAGACTATTGTCGTATTGTACAAACACCTCTTCCCTGGCCTGTCTGAACTCATATCAAAAGCATTTCCAGCTGTATCGCCTGAGTGAAGGAAAAAAAAAACATTATAATTTAAGACAAAACAATCAGAATCTATTTAGACAGGCTTTCTTAATTGTTCACATCCACACTCTTGGCTGCAGTTACAGGAATGTGAAGCATGGAAAGTGTTTTGAGGAATGCATTTAGAACTTACCTGAACATGAGCATAATGGATTCCACTTAATCCTGTCTGGTAATTATTTTGGAAGTGTTTATAGTACATTTTATTCTATCTCCTGTTGAAAATGAAAGATAAAATATTTAACATTAACATGTTTTCCTTTGAATATCATCCATCCATCTGTCTGTCCATCCATCCAGGTCCATTAGTGTGGGGAATGGGGCTCGGAGAAACCGAGAGATCCCTCTTCGTAGTGACACTGCAGACTCCAGCTCATTTAGGGTTAAAACAGGCTAAAACGGATATTAGTCCATCCAGCGAATTATTGATTTTCCTGGGGGTCTCTACCCAGTGGAGGGTAATCAGGAAACGTCTTAAAGATGGCACCCAGTGGTGATCCAAATCAGATGTCCAAATCACATTAAATGACTTCCTTCTTTCAGTCCTGAGCTGTGCTCAGATGATGGAATCTCCAAAATGTGTCTATAATGCTTTTTAGTAACTGTAATTGAGGAATTATATTATTAATCAAAAGCTTTGCTTTTCACTTCGACCAATTTGCTACTAAGGTGGAATGCAATAGCACCAGCATCTCTTCAGACAAAACCCCAATTCAGCTTTTAATCTCCAGCCTTGTCCTTCATAGAATAGACCAATTTGCTCCTCTAGTAAGGCAAGGCAAAGCAAGTTTATTTACCGTATATTGCACAATTCAGTACAAAAACAATTAAGTGTTAATTAAATAAACAATAACATATAAGTAAAATAAAAGCAGATTAAATGCAAGTAAAGATAAAAACATAACTTAAAACAAATAAAACACATCTTAAGACAAGTAGAGTATTAAAGAACCATGCCCTTTGCCCCACCATCACTTGAGATAGGGGGTTTGAGCACACTAAGGAATCTGTAGGGTATGTTGTCCTTGGTTTTGGCTCCTGGTAGGGATTTCCATGGCAATTGGCCCTAGGGGAGTGTCAAACAAAAAAAAAATTGCACAACCTCACTGATTTTAAATTAGTTGTTAATAGGAAGTGACCAATGCAGCTTAACTGAGTCAGGCCTTGGGGGAGCTCACTAGCAATCCCCCAGAGATTGAACCTTAGCTTCTGGAGCTCAGCATAAAGAAGCATCAGGAGGCTTCATCCACCAACTGCAGGAACCCCAAGCTTGGGTGTGGCGTGAGCTGAGTAACAGTGGCATGCTGTTAAGATAACTTTCTTTTTTTTTTTTTTACTATTATCTGTCATACTTTAAATACAAAATGAAATGTCATACCTTCACTGAAACCTCCACTTCACTGTGTTAGGATTATTTTCACCCTGATAAAGTACCGTTTTTACAGGAACCTTAAAACTCAGTATTAGAGGAACGATGGATTTTTCTTTTACAGAGTCATATTTTTCATCCATCCCTCCCAAACCACAGCCAGATAACAGCCCTCATTATTACTGATAGTTGGAGATTGCTGGAAAGCATCTCTGGCTCCAGATATGTGAATAATATTTTTGAGAGAATTGGGAAGAGTCCTTGAACTGTACAGGTGGAAATTATCCCAATCATCCACAATTATTGGTTTTGTTCCATTTAACTCCATTCTTCTCTATTTGTGTCTTAACATGTGATCCCAAAATAATGATAGAAAGTTTTAAAAACACCTGACAGAGTTTGGTAATCTTTCAGATAAAAAAAACTGCATGACCGAGTCATGGGAGGTGGTACAGTTATGGAAATTCTTCCTGGAAGATAAGACATGCAAAAACACCTTACATAACAACTGTCTGCCATCTCTTTACCTATTGGGCATGTTTTCCCAGTTAATACATCCTATAAGCATACTGTTATCTCTTAATCCAACACAAAAGCCTGTGCATGAAAGGCTGAAATATATCGACTGCTTAGGTGTGCAAATGTTCATTTCAGGTAATCTAGGCGAGAATAGAAACATCAACTTTGCGGTTAAAGCAGTTCCCCTGAAATGAAGCTAAATGTAATGATGTTTGTGACAGCTTCCAAACAAACTTGTCTCAACATCATATGCCCTCGAGTATTGCAGAGCTATTAGGCGTCTTGTCCTCATCCACCCGAGTGGTTTTCAGTGGGTTCATGTGTTGTTTCTCAGATTGTCCTTCACAGTTCATCAGAGAGGTAATTTCCAATTACTTTAGGAAAACAGTTAGCAGTAAGTCACAATAACAATATTTGAACTTCAATTGGAGGTGATTTGTTCCACCGCGTTGCATATCATGAATCAGCTTTATATTCCTTTCTGCCTTTAATTTTAATTAGTGTATGTTTTAAAGACAAGCTAAAAAACATTGTGATATATCGCACTCTCATGGAAATGATGGGGTGAACAGATAGCTAAAAGGTCTGAAGTTTTATGGCGTCATGGATTTCCTGTAAGAAAAGGGAATAAACGTGTTGCTTTAAAAGTGTACTACTTTTGCCCTCTAGAGGCTTACATCAGTTATAGCCACGATCAGATGACACTAGAGAAAATCTCCGTTCTATGCTTGTTTTATAGACAAACTTTAACAAAAAATAAACAATTAAATTTATTATCAAAACCTTTTCTTAAACATGCTGAAAGTACAAACTTTTGACAAACCCTTTAATTTAAAATTGGTATCCTGCAAGTTCTACAAACTGACAAAAAATATAAGTATCTTAAAACACAAACACTCCCAGCTTGCTCAAAACATGTAACATGTTCTAAATGATTAATTTCTGATGGCTGAAATGCATGGATGCATTCCAGTTTGGACATTTTCATAAACTTCTCTTGGGTCTCTCTGCATCTCTTAATGTTCACTTTCCATAGGTCTTCTGGGACATTGTGTTCTTTAAGCTGCTGATGTGATTTCAGTATGTTTAATGTGGTACACTAAACTACTACACTAAAATATAGATATTTTATGTCCAGAATTGCCTCAAGGCTGATTTGAAAGAGATACAGGAGACAGTATGGAAGTAAGTAATTGTAAAATACTCAACATTTTCATTAGTAATATTCAGATATTAGTTTAGGCTTAAATACAAGGGTGTCACATTTTTTAAAGGTCTTTTTTTCTCATCAACTCTTGTCTGTTTTTTCATTTTCTGCTGTACTCCCATGTGCATGATGGTAAATATAAATTACCCAGAGTTGAATGGACAAAGTAAAAGAGAAACGAGGAGGCCTTTTGCGGCTGCTCAGTGGAAAAGTGGGTAAAACTGCTGCCTTGCAGCAAGCAGGTTCTGGGTCCCGCTTCCTGCCCATTGACAACTGGAGATAGGCACCAGCACCCCTCACGGCCACAGGATAAAGTGTGACAGAAATGGATGGAGGCCCATTGCCTGAAAGGCAAGCCAGTCTGGTGTCAGTCTAGGTGTGAGCTCCCTCTGTAGGGTTGGAGCAGATGGTGCAAGTAATGTTTTTGCAGGGCTGCTTCAGCAGTGTGAGGGCGGGACATTTTGGGGCCCTCTGGGACCATGGACTTCTTTTGCTTGTGGGTCAAACGTAGACCACTCATGTCCGTATCCGCACTGAAAGAAAGGAAACCTTTGTTGAGGTCTACACATGAAATAAAGGTTGAACATGTAAATCCAGTTTGAATAGTCATAACACCAGAGTTATTTAATTAAATTCAGCTTACCTACAGTTTTTTTACACATAGATTAGTTTTAAATATATTTTTAATTGGAGACTCATCAACTAAATGTTATCGTGTGAAATCCGAATGAGGAATACAAAACACTTACAACACATAGAAATTATTATTAAAAAATATTTTTAATTAAAAAGTTGTATATCCTAAAAGCTAAAAAGCTGATACAGTAAGAGACTGTAAGAGGAGAAAATATATTACAAAAGGTAATGTTGTATTCTCTCATTACTAAAACATTTCCCAAGGTATGTCTGTTATTTCTAATTAATAAAAGTTTCTAATATTAAATTACAATTCTTTATCAGCATTCAAAAGTATCAATAATAATTAAAAAATAATCATATTGAAAATTCATAGACTGAAATATGTCAAATGTACACATTTAATGATTTGCGGATCGTATGCTGTCATGCCTTAATATCTATTTTTTAAAGAAAGACACTTTTTGTTTCATAACTGGCTATTGTAACAATTATAATCCGTCATTTAAAAAACAGCATCTAAAAATTCTGATTAAATTTTTTCATGATTAGATACGTAAAAGATTGTTTAACAGATATTCACTGCTATCATCTGGACATTACTTGTCTGTAGTCAATGAATGAATGTAAACATTTTTGTTTGATTGTTTTCTTTATTGAAATAGTAAGAAAAAAAACAATTATCTATTATTTTATAGATGTCAGATTAATAAAAGGAATTCCTTAAATGGCGGGAAAACTCAAAAAGTAATACTATATCATGTCATGGTTTTGGTTATGTTGTGCTTTACTTTGCTCCTTGTTTTCTAGTTTTATTGGTTTAATTCCTATTTTGTTGTAATTTCTAGATTTATGTTAGTTCTCATGTTTTTCTGTTAAGTCCTCTGTTGCCCTCTCTGTGTGTGTGTGTGTGTGCGGTGTTCTCATCTCCTGGCTCCCTCGTTGTCTCCTCGCACCTCGCTGATGATAAATAACATAGTTATGTATAATATATTACATTTCTGACTGTATATCCCCTGTAATTATTACACACACCTCATTTGTTAACCTTTTTTTCATTAAAACTATAAGTATTCACCTCAGCCTCTCTGCCTCTGCATTTGGGTCCTCCAAACCTCAACCAAGATGTGACATATCAATCATGCATTATTACCTAAGAAGCAAAGAAGCAACTATACAGCTTTTAAAGTCTTTATAGTCATGCCAAAGAAATCTGAGTAATGATCTCAACTAATATTGTAATTCTGAACTCCTAAAAAAGTTTATGACAATTAATAAATTATACACCTCAAATAATAAAATTATATTAGTTATTATTTGCATACCAGGACTTCACTGGTCCTTTAAGCGGGGAACTTCTTGGTGGAACGGGTAAGTATGAGGTCCCTGCCAAGTGCTGCCGTCTCTCAGATAGGAGGTCCATTTCTACTGCAGCTGACGCTGTTAGTGGGGCCAAACTTTTTGGATCAAAATGTTGTGGCTTGGACTGAGAAAGACAAAGTCTGCGTGCACGAATCCCTGGCAACCTCATGTTAGCAGGAGCTGGAGCAGCATGAAGAGGTGGAGACGGAGAAAAAGGGATGTCTGGACACAGGGACTGTCGAGCTATATTGGGGAAAAAGGTTTCTTGTTGATGTATGTCTGCCGACAATGAGAAACAGAAAACCTCCTTAGCTTAAATACTCATGACATGTAGACATTTAAAACTTAGAGAACACAACTATTTTATACATTCAGTACTCACCTGGGGAAAGAGACTGAAATGAAGAGTCCGGTGAGCCAGTATCTAAACTAGCACAAACTTCATCTTCCTCTTGTTCTTCATCACTAAACCTGCTCTTCATACAACCAAATCCTTCCTCCTCTTCTTCCTCTCCCTCTATGTCTGTCTCTTCTTTACCAGAATGGTGAATAGTAAGGATCTGTGGTGATCGCTCTTTCTCTATAATGTCTAGACGTCTGGAAAAACAATTTAGAAAGATACAGCAGTGGTTCCTAAACCTTTCTCATTTGCAAAATAACACACTCCATGAGCAGAGTTACCAAGGGTTGAGGAATACAATAGGGCTGTTGTGTGATCTAATAAGGAACCTCATAGTGTTGATAAAAATGCCAAATATTTAGAGGGCAGATAAGTCCAGTTCTGAAACTCTGCCTTTTTTTTAAATGTCTCCTTGAAACTCCCATAATCCCCTCTGGCCTTTTCCGTGCCTTTTAAAAACTAAACAGCTACTGTTATGAGACTTCATCCAAAAGGATGAATATCTTATCGAAATGCAAAACATCAGTTTCTACCACTTGTAATACACCAACCCTCAGTTCGCTATATATATTATTTAGAGAGTGTTTGATATGACCTTTGCTGAATTGTCTGTTGTTTCTTAGAGGGTACAACAAGGAAACGCTTTATAAGATTGGATCTTACAGACAGAAAGATATCTTATCCAGTTTTGTTTTGAAATGGTCTCTTCCTGAATTGCAAACAACTGGATTTTACAAAATGTCGGCTTTCTAATCTGACTTGGCACACTTTCCTAAATTCCTCTTGTTGGATTGATCAGTTCCTAATAGGGCTGCGACTAACAATAATTTTGCAAATGGATTAATCTTTCGACTGTTTTCCGACTAATCGATTAATAATCAGATTGCAAAAGGTTCCTTAAAGGAGATTTTTTAAGAAATGAAATCAGTTGAAACTAAAATGTTTCTACTTGAGGAGTTCTGAATAGGAAAAAAAAATAATCTTAAATACTAAATTTTTATATATTTCTTTAAAATGTTGGTATAATTACTGCTCTAAGTGGGTTGCTCTGTCATTTAAAGGCATGGTTTAGAGTCTCTACGCTCCAGTTAAAGATTCATTGATTACCGAATTAGTTGACGATTATTTAAATAATCGATTAATCATGATTAATCCAATTAATTGTTTCAGCCCTAGTTCCTAATAAAATCAAAAGAGGACAATGTTAATAATATGATTCTAAAAAATTAACATCTTTAAAACTGTCTATAAACCTCATTCCTTTTTGTAAAGTATGCTGCTTTAAAATTGCTCCCAGGTTTAGGATATAAGGATGCTTAGACTGGTGTGATAAATAATAGTCTACATTCATTCAACAAATAAGACTCTTATTACATAACGATAATATTATCAGCTGCTAAAAGTAGTTATACTGTCATTAAAAAAAAAGATTTAAAAAATAAAAAATTATCTGCTTACAGGCTTCCGTAGCCCTTTACCTACCCCACAGATGCTTATGGACTCGCTATCCTTTGGATTAGGGTTACACAAACAGCTAAAGGATTCAGCCACAATAAAAAACAAAAACAAAAAAAACATTTATACATAAAAGTAATGAAGTTAGACATCAGTCGTTACTTGCTGTACTGTTCCTTCCAGGCCCTCAGCTCTGCAAACACATTAACACGGTCTTCAGAACTGGGCTCCTCTAGGTCATACGTGTGTTCTGGGACATGGATGGGGGGGCCACAAGGGGTCAGAGATGACCTGGTTGGTGCCGTCTATGAAACAGAAGAAGGCTTTAACAATCATTTACTTTACTGTGTGTTTACTTTCTTCGTCTTCCTTCATATCGGCTGCTTCTAGTGAGACCAACAAATAGCCTCTGTTAACAGATAGGAGGCAGACAGCCACCATTGGAAACTCATGAAGCTTAACATCAATCTCTACTGACAATAAAGGCTTTTCTGTATTAAAACAGCAATGATTTAACTGTGTATTCTTTATACCAGTGATTGAATATGATTTCACTAGTGTAATAGACATGTATTACCCTTTACCTTAAGCTTTTGTCTCCTTGCACGAACAGCCCACACAGGATTTCCACAAAACAGAATGTTGCCTGTTCCTTTACAAATCAGTAAATGAGAGAGACAGCAACAAATTAAAAATGACATCCTGTTAAATGATAAACATAAAGCCTCTGGGTGGCACTGTTAGGTAAGGATGACTGCTGCTGCCATCCTTCACTGCCTGGGATGTTTAGACAAGATGAAAAAAAAAAAAAGTATGACAGATGATTACGCATGACAGGAATAACCAAATCAGTTCCACACCATGGGTAAGGGTGCTGGTATCTGCTTCCACTGATGGTAGGTCAGAGTCTGAAGAGCCTGGTCTTGATCCAAAAGGGGAAAGAACTGTGTGTCTGGTCGCCGACATGGTTCTGGTGCTTGCAGATGAAACAGGTTTAGCACCTACAAATCCAGAAGTGAATTGAATCAAATCTCATGTCAATCAAATGTTGTTGTTTTTTTTTATAGAAAAATATGTTGTTGTTTTTTTTTACCAGGAGATTCAAAGAACTTGGAATCTTGCATAGAAATTCTGAGAATTTCCCAGTGTTCCCCTGTGGTGCTACAGCAGGTCACCCTGTCCTCCTCCAACTTCACATCATCAAGGTAACGCAACTGAGGGACCAACTCCCTCACTGCTGCTCTGTAATTATACTCTTCAACCTAAACAGGAGAGAAAACAAGGACAGAGAGAGGTGGAGTAAACATACTTCTGTGTTTTAACTCCAACTTAATGAGTCTGAAAACAATACAAGAAGGATGTAGTTCAATGATGCAAAGTGTGTTGGAAAGGAGTTCCGAAGGATTTGATTCTACTATGTAACCCCTAAATAAAATTCTTCAAGTATTACCGATTAGTATAGGCTCTGTGTTGGGACAGGCCTCATTCCTTGGTGCTTAGGGTTCAATTCCCATCGTATATACTCTTACTGCATGTATTCCCCTTAGTCTCTTTCTCAACCCCCGTTTTCTCTCAGCTGACTTTCAGAAAAAGGCCACTAATACTAAAAATCCCTAAGTTAAAAAAATTGAACTTGTCCACTTGTGTGTATTTGCTTTATTAATAGAAGATAAATGATAATGATGACAAATCGCTTAATAAATAACTGTATATCTGTTAGGACTCCAGTCTGTGTGGTCTGTGTTTTTGTGTGTTTGTCTTCCTTCCTCCACCAGGCAGCGCCTGGTTCTGATTCTCCTCCCCACTCACCTGCAAGGGGTTACCTCGTTAACAGAGTGTTCTTAAGCTGCTGACTGCCACTACCTCGACACCAGAGTGTTTGCCAGTTTTGGGTACTCTAGCCAAGCTGAGTTTTGCTGAATCAAACTGAGTTTTTGTCAACCTGAGTCTTAACATTGTTTTGTCTTTGCCTCTCGGCAGGAAATCATCCTGCAAACTGGATTTTTTTCGGACCTTCTCTCCCTGGAAGGATCTACTGAGCTTCAAACTGAGCTGAGGAAACAAGCCGGAGGTTTGGATCCACTTTTCCTCGAGGAAACGTTTGAGCTTCACACTGAGCAAGGGATTCATCTGTACAACAGTCCGTTTAAGTACCGCAGGGAATCTGAGTGGCAGTCAGTCGTTCTCCGTTCATCTACTACCAACCGCATTCTGGGTAACCCTGTTCTGCCCTCCACCGTATGAGACAAACACCGAAACACATTGCTCACTTACGGGAGTCTAAGAGTCGTGAGTCTGCCAACCATTTCTCCTCTTCAAGTTCGAGAATCAATTCTCCCACTGAACCTGAACTAACCTCAGTGTCTTCCCCTCACCTGTCAGTTCTGGTTGAGCGGTGTTCAGAGCAACACTGGAATCTCCACCAAACTTCTCGATAAAGCTGTTAAACTTTTTCCCTTGTCTCTCTGGACTGGTTAATCTGCATGTGGGTCGCAGGTCTTGATAAAATCATGGCAATATCATAGAAATCCTCAGAGGTTTCTCAGTGATTATTAGTGAGCAAACAGCACCGAAGTTTACTGGAAGGTTGAGTTATAACAGAATATCCCATGTATTGGATGTGGCACTAAGCTCTATTTAATCAGGCTTTTTTTTAGCAAAAAATGTGTATTTATTACAATTATATTTTTTTCCTTATTTATATCTTTTTTTATTTATTGGCATCTGAAAAAGCTCTTCCTTATCTTATTTCATTTTATCTTAGAATGACACAACTGCAAAGACATAGCCATCCCCCAAAACTGACAGCAGGGCAGGTTCAGCATTAATCAGAGAAGCAACCAAGAGTCTCAAAGGAACTGAGGGGATCTATTCTTCCGGTAGAAGAAACAATTAGGTGTCACCTCCACAAATACGGCTGTTATGTATGAGTGGAGAGAACAAAGCCTTTGTTGAAAGATAGTCATTGGATATTCTGCTTCTAGGTTGCATCACGCCATGCAGGAGACACAGCAAACAAACTCCAATGAGCGACACGGTGGTGGCAATGTAATGCAAAAAGGTTCTTTATTCTAAGGAGGGGAAAAGGTTGTAGTATGACTTTGTGTTAATCTGTTATCTGAAATCCTAGGAAAGACGGACAGACAGAGTTTAAGGCATTTTATTTACTCAGTCATAACTAATCAATTAGAATGCATCTTCAATGTATGCCTCCTTTGTCAGATTTAATATGTTTTTTTGAAAATAACAAACATTTAAGCAGCTACTAATCATGCTCCTCAATAAACCTGCATTCCTGTATACGTTATTTAAGGGTTGATGTGAAATTGGGGCTTTTTAAGTACTGTATGTTGTACTATTTATCTCTATTTCCAAGTCCCTTATCATGACTAGTCTAAAACAATATCTGATTCTAAAACTAAGTTCCAAATGAAGTTCTTACAAGAGGCAGGTGATAAAAAGGACTCGATAACTATTTGCCAATAAGTAATTAAACCAGGACTGGTCACTGCATGCTTTTTCTAAATCCCACGAATGCAGTGAATGAAAACGAGAGAGACCTGGAGGGATGTACCCAAGGAAAAGAGGGAAGAAAAAGACTGTCTGACAGAAAGGAAGTGAGTGGATGTGTGCCTCTTTGTGTGATGGAAAGAGAGACAGCAAGAGAAGTGTTGGTTTGCGGGGAGGGAAAGCAAACCCAAGAACTCCTCAATTACTACAAAGCACATGCCTAATGCATATTCAGCTCAGCATCTCTACTCATTGCCCCAGTTTCTTAATTAATGCTCTGCTGGTGGGTGTAAATAAACACATTCAGAGAGGTCCAAAGAACTCACAGCTAAAGGCAGCTCAGTATCATTCATCCAGGAAAAATTAGAAAGCCATAGAAAGTCGATATTGTTTTTTTTTTCTCTGAGATGTTGCTCCATACTGTAAACCTGATGTATACCATGATGCAACCTGAACCTAACTGTCAGGTTTTAAGTCATGATATATTTTTGTGTGGCAGAATCGGATCGCCGCAAACACCTCTATGTGCCAGCAAACCGACAGCCTGCGAGCAGAGGAGACACTGCTGGATGATCACAGGCACGAGCTGCATTTGCAAGCAGGCTTTTACAACACCTACTGAATACAACACTTCCTGTTTAGGAGCTCTGCCCAACTCCTTGCACAGGACTTATTCAACATCAACTGTTTACAGATTTCTTTCAGATTTGCAAGACTACTGCCTGTTTCAGAGTTACACCCTTTGGAGAAAATTTGCCTTGAGAAACCTTTAAATATAGCAAACCTACACAGGGAATATTTTCCATTGACTATGTATGTATTAAAGCATCTGCTACATTTTACTGATCCATCCCATTAAAGAAGCAAATCAACAATACAGAGGAGATTGACAAAATAGGACAGAGCTTTTCATAAAGGAAGATGCAAACATAGATATAATCTGATGGATTTGATTTGTTTTCAACCTGTTTTGGGCTTTGATAAAAGCCTAATTTAATTTTCATGCAAATAGAAACAAGAGAAATCCCCTACCTGAAGGGAAGTAGGGTTAGGGCGTACACACACAGGGTTCCCCTCCAGCGAGAGAGAACGGAGATTGGGACACAAACCCAGATAATGAATCTGGATGAGGTCGTCCACACGGTTCCCTTCCAAATCTAACAGCTGCAGGTTCTCCATCGTGGCAACCTGGCTTAGGTCGGACACATTGTTAAAGGCAAGATAGAGCTCCTGAAAACGGGACCAAGCACAAAAAACAGTTCAGTGTTTAAGGTCAAAGAAAAGAGAAACAAAACAGAAACATCAAGTAAATGGAATACAACATGGTAAGCAAGTAAAAGTAAAAGTATTCACCGCCCAGAAACCTTTTCAACTTTTTATTAAATTCAAAGTTTCTACTAAATTAATTACAGTTTTCTTTTCTTGCGATATACAGGAGCAAATGGATGAATAATTGCGAAGTTAAAGAAAAATGGATTTAATTTTCTTCTGCAAATAAAAAATCCAAAACCATTCTATGTGTTTGTATTTATCCCTTCAGAGTCAATACTTTGAAAAACCACAATTTCACAATGATTACAGGAGATGCTCTTTTGGGAGTCTCCTACCTGTTTTGTATGTCTAAAGAGTGAAACCCTTTACAATACCTATAGCTGAGTCAAATAGCATTAGTCTTTTCTCATTTTATTAAAAAGATTTCAGGCTTTACATGGATCATCTTTATCATCTAAACAGTTCTTTTCTAGCCAAGATTATGTCTTCAAGGATGTTGGCCAGTAAGAATGTACTTCTAAGTCTTTTGCAGTCTCTAACAGTTTTTCCTCAATGATTAAGCTGTGTTTAGCTCCTCCCGTCTTCCTGACAGCTGTGACCAGGTTCCCCGTCCCATCATAAGAAAAGCATCGCCACAGCATAATGCTACCACCACCATGTCTTACTGTGGGAAAATTGTGTCCAAGGTGGAGTAGCATGGCCCCTAAAAGGCTTAGAGAATAGATAAAATGGAAAATCCCTTTATTGTCCCATAATCTGAAAATGTTGGTGTTAAAGCAGCAAAAGATTACAGCAAAGGTGGTCAAACAAATATGGACCTTAAAAAGTGTATGAAAATTGCAGAATAAGTTACAGAGCTGAAAATAAATAAAATAAAATACTGTGCTGTAAAGTGTTTTTACAATATAAATACTTTGCATCTGGAGAATAAATAATCAATATACAGCTATGGACATTTCTACAACAATGGACATGTGAAAGTAGCAGTAGCACTAGAGAAATGCAAAATGACAGCAGCATGTTACTTAACTGACTAGGACTGACTAAGAAACTGTGTAAAAATCAGCATGAACGTAACAACTTAATAAGGTTTTTGGGAAACATTGATGTTATAAAGTCTTACAGCTGCTGGGGAAAAGATCTGTGTTTATGCTGTCTGGTGCATTTAGGGAGCAGCAGTCTGTCACTGAAGGAGCTTTTCAGTTCAGCAACAGCTTCATGCATGGGGTGGGAGAAATTATCCAACAGAGATGGTATTTTAGATTTTAGTTAGGATCCTTTTATTTCCCACCTCCTCCAGGGGGCATGTCAAACTTCCAAAAAAGTATATTTAAAATTTGTCCAGGTGCTTCTCTAATTCACTCTAATTAATTATCTGCTTGTACAGCCTGTCAGTTAAGTTGACATGATTGTTAACAGATGGACAGGTAAGGAAATGCTGCAAGTGAGCAGAGGTGGCATTCTTCAACACCAGAGTTTAACTGTGCCACTAAAGTGTTAAGTTTAACAGATACGTGAGGCATCTCTACCTTTCTATACTGAGAGCAAATGTCTCAGTTCTCTGAATATGTAGCAGCCCCGTCATGCAAGGTGATGGGTTGTGCGTTGATTTTGTAAGGTCGTTAAAGCTTCACCAAGATTTTTTCTCTAACTCGCCTAGGTTGTTCCTGAGGCTTCACAATGCTTTTCTTTTATTTTCAAAAACATCTGAGACCCTCGGGGAGCAGCTGTGTTTATATTTCATTACAATGAATTACTCACAGAAGGATTCCGTTTAATAGTTAGGTCATTTCTGAAGGCTGCTGGTTGCACTGGATTTTATTTAGGGGTATCAAGGAGCTCATTAAAAATTCATGCCACAATATATATGTTTTTCATTAAAATAATATTGAAAACCATCTAATATGTTCTCACTAGATATTTAAGTTATTAATCAATGCCTACATCTACAGTTGACGGACTTAATAGCTGACTAGTGATTCATTGTTAAGTGTCCATTTTCTTAAAACAACTGATTTTTCTCCCTGTAAATAGGGTCTCTCCATGACATGAAGGGAGTTACATTTTTTTTACAACAGCCTAAATTTAAAACAAGAGCTTTATTATATACTTAGTTTACCTAATTAGGCATAAAACATGTTTGTCAAATGCAACAAACTGGAACCTATTGAATTATAGGAAATATGTGAAACACTTAGAATAGAGATGTTAAACTATTGCCTAAAGACTGGGCATGTCGCTCTGACATATTATCAGATTCAGAGAAGTGGAGAAGATGGATGGAACAATATTACAAGTAAGTCTATCATTTGTTTACGTAATCCCTACCATTTCATGTATTTGGACTTTTTTAATCGCTTCTGTCACATCAGCATAAAAAAATTGTCTTTTTTTGTTGTATGGGTATCAGTGAGAAATATTTCCTGGAGTATAAATACTTTTTCAAGGCTTTGTAGTAACAAGGATCAATTAAGACTGCAAGAATATTCTTTTTTATTTATTTATTCCAGCTTTTTATTGTAATTACAGTGTCACAAGTACAGAGCAATGAAATGAACTCTCTGCATTTAACCCATCCCTTTGGGGAGCAGTGGGCTGCCATGGTGCGGAGCCCGGTAAGCAGTGTCGGGGTGAAGGATCTTTGCTCAGGGACCCAGAGTGCCGGCTGTGGGGGTGGAGCTCGAAGACCTCAGGATTCCAAATTCTATGCCCTAACCACTAGGCCGTCACTCCCCTTATTCTATCTCTGCACTTAACCCATACAGTTGGGGAGCAGTGGGCTGCCATTGTGCTCGCCTGGGGAGCAGAGTGGGGTTAAGGGTCTTGCTCAGGAACCCAGAATGCCGGCTGTGGGGATTGAACCGGGCACTTGCAACCTTCTTCGAGCACAAGTGCACTAGGCCAGTAAAATATATTAACATAACTGAGATGGAAATAAATCCCTTGCCTGTTTCTAGTAATATTACCTTTGAATTAACATTAAAAGGCAAATATCTTAAAGTTTAATTAGATACATTTACAGATAGATATAGATACATACATAGCTTGTTACCTTAAGAGAAGAAAAAGTGAAAATGCCACTTAAGTCCTGAAGGCAGCAGCGGTTCATCCATAGCACCTGCAGGTGGGACAGGGTGGTTCCCAGGTCTCTAGAGAGACAGAGCAGCACAAACTGGGTGAAGAGACAGGAAAATGAGTTATCAGTACTGTTAATCATGAGAAATGCAGGCTAAGCTTTATTTTAGAACCTCCAAATATACCCTTGTTGGACATTTCCAAAGATATCAGGTTTTTTATGTGCATCTTACCCTGGATTGTGCGTTATCTAGCACTCAGCAGGAAAGGCTATCAGAGGCAGTGGTGTCTGAATGCCTCTGCACTACAGATCTCAAAACACAAACTGTTTTTCTGGTCGGTTCCTCTTGTTCATCTTGCAGCATTTTTTTTATTCAAATTGCAACAGAAGCCTTTTAATGGCCCATAGGGGATGATATTTTCTGTCTTCTTTTATCGAGTGTGTAAATGAATACATTTGAAACATGATACCTAACAATAGCACCTCTTTTTGTCATCATGAAACAGGTGGTGAAGCTCAGCTTGAAAACTGTATAGTTTTCAAGTTGCAATGTCCATTTTCAAAGCAAAATCCAAATATATGTGTGTGTATATGTATATACACACACACATATCGATGAACAGCAGCCTTTTAAAAGCACCCTCTGAGTCAGAGTGCCATTCCCCACAGGACATAGTTGTTTAAGGGTAAGACATAAATGAGAAAAAGTCAAGCAGTAAGTTTCACTTTTGATTTGAGGAATAAAAAGACAATATCTGGGTTTTTTTTAGCACCTACCTCAGTGATGTGATCAAACTGTTGTTCATTTTCAGCATCTCTAATCTGGGCAAGTAAACACCTACAATAAAAATAAGACAAATCATGTTTCTCCCACTTATGATTATTTATTTGTGTTTCAATGTTGAACATCTCCTTCACCTCTTAGTTAATTTCTTTAAATGTTGATTCCCCATTGCCTAAAAGGAAGCATGACTTAAACACGTCACACTAGTTTACTGTACATGTGGTTCTCTTTTGACCAAACAGTGAGATCATGCACGAACAAGTTCAGAACTTGCTGACATACTGTATCTCTGTGGTGCTCTATCTGCACCAATGCACACAAAGACACCACGGAGGGTCATCAACACTGTCCAGAAGACATGCTTAAGCCAGGACCTCCGTAGTATTTTCAGGAGGGCATGCTGAATTCTGAGAAACAGCACAATTCCAGGACATTGTGTGCTTCAGCTGCTGCTCTCTGGCAGGTGTTTAAGGGAGCTTGAAGCACAGACAAATAAACTGAAGGATGTCTTTTTTTGTCTTACTTTATGGCCACAGAGTTGTTAAATGGAAACAATAAACACTATTATGCATCGTTTCAGTCGGTTTTAGGTGCACATGCAATGCCTTTTCTCATTTCTTACATAGTATAAGTGCAATGCTCCTATTTATATGCTGTATGTCTCTGTCTATAGCCCTGTATGTTTCCCCCTAATTTGTATATAAGGATTCGTTTACATTATATACAAGTTTTCACCATGGAGAAAACTGTTCCCTATTTTTCATTGCCTACACTTTACTGTAGTCTTCCTTTTCAGCTCTCTCACTCAGCAGATATTTTTATGATCTAAGGCAAAACATATTCCAGATATTGCAATGTTTTTTCTTTTTGTTGCTTTTTTTGGCACTATATATACTCTTTTTATATTATCTGTTGTATTTTTATCTTTAATACCATCTTGTTTTAACTCTTTGTACTCTATATAAGCTACTGAAACCAGAATTTACTTGAAGGAGTAATCCCAAGGGATAAATAAAGTTGAGGCTAAGTCTTTAAAAGTGCTATACGTTTGAATAAGACCAATAATAAGGCTTGAATGTAAGGTATATCTCACCAATGTCCCCCAGCGTATTTTCTTGGGTGTTTACGCAGAGTTCCAGATATTTCACACAAGAGAGGTCACTAGTTCCGCACAACTGTTCCTGTAGAAGAAACACATTTGTTGGCATCTATGTTACCATGGGTGTGTTGTAACAATAGGTTGTCTGCCGATCAACCGTGGCGGACTTTTGGATAGATCTTACTGATTTGTTCTAAATAGCTAACAAAGATGTATATTTTCTAAACGCAGAACATGTGATGGCTGTTGATGGACATTTAATTAGATAATAACAATGTACAACGTAGGAATGAGTTTAACAAAATCAGTAATCACATTTGTATTTTTGCAGTAAATTTATCCAAGCTATGAAAAAAAAAACACCTAAACAAACATGTATTGCAAAAACATAAAAGAAGAAGGTAAAGAATCTTGAAAAAAACGGAGAAAAAAAGAGATCATTTATAATAACAATGGTTTTTGGTCAGAATCTGCAAAAAATTTTAAAGCAGTAATGCTCTTCACTGTAAAAACACAGCAAATCGAATTAATATAGATGTGTTACATTATTTATGATCTCATTTACTTTCAGGTTAGAGGAAAAACTTATATAAGGATCCAAAAATTTCAGTTTAAAAAAAAATCAGAAATGTGTCAACATACCAATCTTTCTGGTGAAAGGTAAGCTTCCAGTGCATTGCTGGGGTCTATGTTTGGTTTGGGGGTTGGAGTAGGATTGATGCTCTCTGAACCGCTAAGCTCAGTCACCCGAACCCGCGTTTGACCAGGCCGGACCCCCTGGCCCACAGATTCATGGCTCACGCTCATGTTTTTTCTACGGCTGTCTAAAATAAGCAATAAACAACAGTAACAAAGCCATTAATGTGACAGATTCTCTAACACAACCCGATTACAAAGTAGTTGGCTGTAAACAAATGATACAAAGTAAAGAGTTTTACCTGAAGGAAGGGATAGTCCTGTCAATACATTTTAGCAGCCTTACAGGCAGCAAAAGTTTACTTGGCAACAGGGTCAACTTCCTGGAAACGGACCCATTTCACCCTGGGATATGTAGTGCTGGGAAGCAGTAGGCTAGCTTCAGTTGGACAAACAAAGATATCCGCTGCTATTAAGTAAAAGTGATGTCATATGTTAAAGCATAGTACGCTGTTGATATACGACGTGTATATAACCTCTTCTAATGACTGCTAATATGTGGCAGTGTTAACAAGTTATCATTTAGAGTGTTTGTGTTACAAAACACATTATATGTTCTTTTAAGGACAAAAACATTCTTTTGCTACTCAGTTCTAATGAAAACGTGTCCTTTGGAAATCGTTGTCCTTTAAGCTTAAATGTTTGTTTTTCAAAAGAATACGTTTTTAAGATATTTGGGCGTCTTAGTAGATGAGTCGTCATATTTCCGACTGCACATGAACACAGCAGTAACAGACATAGCAGCCGGGGCGGTTCTATGGTGGACGGAGCTGGGCGTGGGCTGTGTCCTCCTCATCGCCTCTGCTCCACTCTCTCCCCGTGGAAGCACATTGTTCTACGCGGGCTCATAATACTAAGAACCGGTGATTCTTTTTCCGCCTGTTAGCTAGTGAAAAATTAACAAACTATTGGAAATTAGAGGATACTGCTAACCAGAAGAAACGTTGGGACAGATCTCAGGATTTTTTTCCTTTTTTTTTTCCATCTGACTGTGGCAACGAAATAAAGATTTCTCTCTTCCTCTGCGGCTGACGAATCGTAGCATTTGTCGGTAATTAGTCCTCTTCTTGTGAGTATGCACTTTGCATTCCTTTTTTATAAATGTGTTTAAATTATTATTTTTTTCTTCCTTCCTGGTGTGTGTCGTCTTTTGTACGCATTTGGTGTTTTGCACGCCGCAGGAGATTGCGGTCCATAGTTAAAAACGTGTTAGCCAGCTATCATAACATTTTTCTTCTCACCCACGGACAATTAAATCCTTTTTCCACACAGCTTTGTAACTGCATTTTACGTTTATCCTCGAGGGAATAAATAGATGCCGGAGGCTGTGTCGAATGTTGCTAAACAGTTGTGTTCAAAGTCGCTAACGAAGTTATGTGGTCAATGGGTTTCTCTATTTAATTTGATTGTAAAAAGAAGACAGTGAATGTTTTTTTTTTTTTCAGAAAAATACATATTTTTCTTTCTGAGGATGTGCCGCTGTGGTGTTGAGATAATTCTGAGTAAAACATTGCTGACAAATAGGGTGACGCCCCATCTCACTCCGTAAGAATTGAACGTATCACTGCGGAAGTCAGATTCTTTTTAGTAGGAATGAACTGAAACAGCGCGCGGCGACCCATTTACCGTAAACCAGGTAAAACTGACGGGAGAAAGTAACTGTAAATGGATCAACTGTGATAGTAGATGTAGTTTTCATATAAATTTAAACAAAAAAAAAAATTCACTGGCAGAACTGGTCTCTTTCATTAATCACTGTTTGTGTTTGTTGTCCAGGATGAAAAAGAGCATTGCATTTTTTTTTAATCAAACGGATGATTTCAAAGATGAGAATAACTGTTGAGGTTTGAAAAAATTGGACTTTATTGATCTCACATTGGTTAAATTCCCTTTATGCATTTGGCCTATCCCCTTGGGGAGCAGTGGGCTGCCATTGTGTGGCGCCCAGGGGGCAGTGTGGGATTAAGGGTCTTGCCCAGGGACCCAGAGTGGCAGTCTGTGGAGATCAAACCAGATCAACCTTCTCAGAGCACAACTGCAGTGCTGTAACCACTACGCTGAAATTCCCCATTTCTATGGATACCCCCAAACTCCCGCTTTTGAGTATCCATTGAAAGGATTTAACCTACACATTGTTTATGGAGCCATTTGTCTTGGCCTTAAGCTTTTGGGGACCAATATGTCCATATCAGATGAAGCTTGATTTTGTGTGTCTGCTTTTAAAAAAATAAATAAATAAAATCTATAAATAACTATTTACCTCTGACCAAACTTTTGCCACTTAGAAAATACTATGTTACTAAGTCTTAATAACAAGTGCCAACTCTCTCTTTTTTTTTTCTTTTTTTATGGATTTCAGGGACCTCTTTACATGTTTATAATGGAGTAACATTTGCTAACAGTTGCTATTTTCAAACGAACAAAATTTTTCATCGTAACACTGTTTATGTACGTAACTTTTTGCAGAGGTGACAAGTAGCAAAGTACAAATACTTAGTTACTGTACTTAAGTACACTTTTTAGGTATCTATACTTTACTCCATTATTACTTATTTTCTTCCTACTTCTGACTTCTACTCATTTCATTTTCACACAAGTATCTGTACTTTCTATTTCTTACATTTTTAAAACAAACGTTACTCTTGGCTTCGTTATGTGCGCCATCCAAGGCAGATCATTGTCGCCATCCACATCTAGCAAATACTAGTGTAATTGGATGAGTAATATAAAACAAAAAATTTTAGGTAAGCTGTTCGTCAAATTTGTGGTGATGCCAAAGAAAATCATCAGAAGCAAGCAGGTGTTCTTTAACTTTAAACTTGAATTGTATATGCCATGCTACAATGTCAGATTGACGAAAAGATGTCGAATTGTTTGATGGTCGGACACAGGCGAGAGCTTATCTGGAGATGGAGACCAACAAGACCTCCCTCATCCTTGGCCCTATCTCAATTTTTCCAAATAGTCGTAAAATTGAGCTTTCACTTCATATAGTGGCATCTGGCTGTTTTTTTAAAAGGTTATTTTACACTTTTCAACTTTAAGTAGTTTTTCACTACTTTTTTCACTTTTACTTGAGTAAAGAGGTCAAGAATTGATACTTCAACTTTTACCAAAGTGTTTTAAACTGCAGTATCTATACTTCTACTTAACTAACAAATGTTTGTACTTTTGTTACCATTTACTATTATTCTGCTTACATTAACAGGCTTTGAAACTTAGTTTGCCCAGCCTGTGTGGTCATGCATTAAATCAAACGTTTGCTTTTTTATTTTAGTAATATTCTACCTAAATGCATAAACTCATACACTGTTTGGTGGATTTTTTAAATGGTAAACCAAACACAGATATTTGGAAACCAGTCCTGGCTAAGAAATACGGACATCACTGCACCACCTCATGAAAATGGCACCCCCCATGATGAAACATGTGGGTGGCAGCATGATGATGCGGGGATTGTCTTCTTTTCCTTTAACAAATCTTCCCCTAAACAAACAAATAACATTTAAGCTTGCATTTTTTTCTTCATATAAAACATTTTTAAATCCTGAAATGAAGATCTAGATCATATTCCATTTTTAGATGCCATATGTAGCTCCCACCTGCTCCCTAGCTAATTGATTATCATTGAAAATTCTCATTACGCTGACTACAACTTTCCCTCTTTTCAAAAGTCATCTGAAATGAAGATACTTAATGCCATTTCTACTACTTCCAGCAGAAACGGCAAATATAAAGCAGAGCGTTCAAATGTATCTAATCACAGTTATCGCTGCAGTATCAGCCTGTGCACTCATAGTTGCAGTCGGATGCTCTGTTTGGTAGGCTATTATATTTCAAGTGTTATGCATCCAAGTCATTTGTTAGGACTTTGGATTGACTTTCCCTGCTCTTGGTGCTCATCCCTATTATAGATTTTCGTCGTTAAGATGCTTTAGCTCATGTAAGTTGTTGGAACATCTAATGACAGAAATGCAATGAGTAGAGAGATATCGGGTTGCCTTATGTAAGCCTTGAATATGTCTTTTAAGTGTCTTATTTATTCTGTTTTCCTTAACAGCGAAAATAAAGGCAGCAAGAAACCTGGAAGATAAAGGCATGATGCTAATTTGTTGTCTTGTTCTGAGCAAATGTCGCCATGATATTGCCCAGCTAGATGCTTAAAAAAAAGTCTGATTTTGTTTAAGTTACAAAATAAGAATAAAAAAGCAACTTTCCTTTTGAATCAAGGTGCGCTACTTTCCTTTTAATATGTGCAGACCTGAGGCTCATTCATCCTCCAAAGTTATTTTAAGCACCATCAGACTCCTGGTTTCATTTAATTTGTGTGATTTGTGATCTTTGTAGAAAGAGTGATTCTTCGGAAATATGACTGAAGGTTTGTTGAAATCCAGTGGGTGGGATTAGAAAGAAAAACAAAACGAGAACTTCAAAGTTTTAGGATGTTTTGGGTCTGATAAGCGTCGGACTGGCAGTGCTTTTGTGTGGGTGTGTGATAGGGGGACGGGGTCAGCTAGCCTTTTCATCTTTGCTTCTGCCTGTATCGTTCCACCCTGCCATACAAGCTGAAAGGATGACCTGGTGGGGAAAAGGTCACTTGGACTATGGTGCCTTTCAGGAACTGATTGTTTGGGCCCAAACACATGCGGACATAAAGGTGTAATTTGAAGGCAGGAAGGAAAAGTCTCACCAATCTTTTTAAATAAGCAGATCTGATCGAAATCCTTAAACTCATGTTTTCTGTCCTCATGTAACTTTGTTGAGTTCTCCTTTAGAAAGGAGACTTGTTTCTGACTCGCTGGTCGCCACTGGGCTGATAAATTTTAGGATGCTGATGATGATGTCATTGGAGAGCAGCGGGAGGGTGTGGTGGACTGTCGAGGTTTTAGTCGGGCTCTCAGAGTCTCACTGTCGGACTGATACGTCCCTGGAGAGGGTCTCCTTACATCATTACGCCATTAAAAATCTATTATCTCTACAGTGGTTGTGCTTGTATGGATTCTTTAACCAATTAGATTCTTTAATGGAGAGAATGTATGTTTATAGCAGATAGCTGTTCAGATGTCCAGCTTCTTGTGTATCAAATAGAACGAAAAGATGCAGAGGTTTTCTTTGAATGTTTTTCTCTGCAAATGAACAGCTTATAAATTCAAATTTTCATACCAATAACTATATGTTCTCCCTTTTTTTCCCCTCCTTCTCATATTGACCGTTGTTTTTTTGTCTTATGCCCTTGGCATGCAGTGAGAGCAGATATACGTCGTTCTCAGTCGCCCCTCTGTGCTTGCACCCTCCATAAGCTGTCATGTAAGATTATCCTTTTGGTCCAGGCAGTGCTCTAGGGTTTCAAAAACGAAATGTTAATTTCCCAAACTGGAGGTGGTGCACTATAAATACCTTTAAACCAAAAACATGCTGGGGTAGTGTTCCCTGATCAAAAAAAAAAATAAAAACCTGCGTCTTTTTCTGTTCGGTTGTCAAGT
>JAGKQL010003082.1:0-19648 GCA_018398635.1 Cyprinodon brontotheroides | reverse complement strand
CAGAAAGAAATGAGAGTTTTCGGTTGTCCTTTCTCGTGGGTTGGATTGTGTGTGTTTTGTAATTGAGATTTAGCTCTCATGATTTGGCCGGGGGCTCCTCTCAGACTGTCTGCAGCGTGCCTTTAATTAGAGTGGATAATTAGGCTGAACTCTTAGGCTCTGAATCTGCAGCAGCTTTTATATTTTAAAGATGCGTTTGACTATTTCTTTACCATCTTTTTAGTTTATTTGTTTAATAATGTGCGGATTGATCCCTTGTATACTTTAAAGATATAAAAGACTTTAAACATATAAAAGACTTATGCTGCAGTGCCTGAAATGCTTTCATTTACATGCACACATATTACTGAAAATGTTGCCCTGGTGTCGAATTAGCAGATTTTAATATCAACATGGGGTAGAGGTCTATGTAAATTTGAATGTCAAAGTTCATTACCAGTGTCTCAAGCAGGACCAGAGTCGTCTCCCCCATCATGGATCTAATAGACTGGCAGACCTATCAGTATAATGCCTCCCAGTGGCCAGTAAGAGGAGTGTTCGACTGGAGACTAGACTTTCACTGGGAATCAAACCCTCAACTTCATGGTGCAGACCCAGAGCTGGCTGTTGAACCTGTTCCGTAAGTTCGCAGCTGCCCTGTTCTTACATGTTTATAATTTCAGTGTATTTTAGGAAGGATTTTTTTTTTTTGACAGAAAAACTACCAAGTAGAGCAGAACTGAAAGAAAAAAGAAAAAATACTTGGAAAGGATTTTGTGATATCTATTTTGTGGTTGTAAAATTTGTGGCAAAATTTGTGTAAAATCTGAAGCAACTTTGCTTCTGCAATTTTAATTTGTACCAAATAAAATTTATTTTGGGATACATCTCTGGAGGACCAACTCTGCCATAATTAAAATAAATACAGAAATAAATAAATGCACCAAAATAAATAAGCAAACAATTAATCCCCAAAAAAAAAATACCTTAAACAAATAAATGTAAGTAGAAATTGAAATATACATGAGACGTAAATATATAAATATCTCTTGTAATTAGCTTCTTTGTTTATTTGCCTTCTTAATATTTACCTTATTTATTAATTGTCCTATATATTCTTCGACTTTATTTATTACTTATTTCTTTAAGTATTTATTTATGATGTATATATTGAGGTCTCACTGTATAAATTAATTTCAACTTACATTTATTTATTTGTTTATTGTCATTTGGGGCAATTAATTGTATGCTTATTTGTTTTTAAGCATTTATTTATGTATTTCTGTATTTATTTTTACTATATGGCAGGATTGGTCCTCCATATTTATCATCTTATCATCTGCACACATATAAAAAAGAGATTTTTGTTCATGTTCAGTCAGGGATGTTATATATATAAATGCAGTTGTAGAAGCCAATAATTTTTGTTAATAATTAACTAAGTTTTTCTTGTGCATAATCTAGCCAAGTTTATTTACTTCTATTGTTTGATATCTGCTGCAAGATTATGTTTTTTGGTTATTTTAGACATGTTCCTTTTATTTTTGTTGCCCTTTGATTAATTTGGATGAATTATTTTTATAAACAGGCAGTCAGCGTGTAGGGACCGTATGTATCTGATGGGCGTGATGGTTTTTAACAGCCGCAAGAAAAAAACATGGGGGAAATGTTTTGTCTTTTTCTGTTCGCTGCCTGAGGAGAAAATAAACTGAGAAAAACCAGGAGGTCTACCTGAACATTTTTGCCTGCATAAAATTAGTCCATGGTATCTGTGGCCTTTGTGGATTGCCACTTTTTTGAGTCATCAGTGCCAAAGTTCAGTAGTTCTGAACTTTAACTGGGCCATTCCAGTACACATCCTTATTTTACAACAGTCTACTGTTTCTCTGACTCTGAGGCAGATATTTCTCAGTCCCGTCTCTGTCCCGTATTTAGCTTTATCTATCCACACTGCAACTTTTACCAGTTCCTCTGTAGCAGAATGTAGAATTTCGTTCTTTTTTGGCAAATTTACTTTTGCTAAAAATGTATATTCATGTTTTTCTCCTCAGAGCACATAACACAGCACTGTATTTTCTATACATGTTTTTAAAACAGGAGCCCAGCTTTAGGTGGAGAGGTGTTGGCCATTAACAGAGAGTTTTTCCAAACTCTGGGAGCCTATGATCCAAAGATACTGCAGTGGGGCCCCGGACAAACAGAGTTCTCAATCAGGGTAAAAACTGAAAAGCAAACAAACAGATGAAACAAAACATGAACTTTATTATTATCTCTGCTTCTGTCTCCTTGAACCCCAGTCGGCCTCAGCAGATGGCCGCCACACTCTGGAGCCCTGTTCCATTGGCGTTCTTTTCCTGTTTGGGGCGGAAGTTTTTCCACCACTGTCGCTACAAGCATGCTTTAGTGTGAGGGATTGTGAGTTTCAGAGCCAATGAGCCGTAACAATCAACTGGCTTTCCCTGTGATAGGAAAACTTTGTATCAATTTGACTGTATGGATCTGGGCTTGAACTGTAAAGTGCCTCGAGATGACATGTAAGTTGTGAATTTGGCGCTATAGAAATAAACTGAATTGAATTGAATTGAACGAGAGCGACACACACAGCTAATTATTATTTGTTTATGAAGAGTGTTTAAACATGTTTAGGTGTCTTCTTCCATAGGAGTATGCTGTGGAAATATTGCAAATACAAACAAAGATCTGAGAAGATTCTTCAAAAGTTACTTACAGTTTTATGAAAAACCAACAGATTAAAATGACTTTAATGTCCTGAACTGTGGGACAATAAGTTATATTCAAATTATTTTTGTAGTTAGAAGGTCTGTTATCAGGTTCTGCTCCTGATACTAATCAAATGTATTAAGATTAGGATTCATTAAGATTAAAGAAACTAATGCCATGTATTTTGCTATAAACAGAATAACTTTAGCATGGTCTGAATTAGCATTATAATTGTGTCTCCCCACTTTTTACTGCTAAAGTTCATGCTGCTACAATATTATTAATTAATCTTATATAATTCGGTCATTCGCTCATTCCTTCTTTTGTTTGCTCATTTTGTTTTATTCATAATTTTCTTTTATTTAAACCACACACAAACCCCAGTGAGAAAACCTCGCTTGGGTAAGCACACATCAATCGACTTACACAACTCTCACACATTGCAAAATAGATAACAAACAAAATATAGAAATAAGATAAAAGATCAGTAAAAATAAAAATAAATAAATTTAGAGAATTCTCTCTGATTAATGGTTTCACATTTCCTATTTCTGAAAAATGGTTTGAAATAGTTTCAAAGAAATAAGATCTACATCGTAGTTGTAGTAGGTGCCGTGAATGCCGATTGCTTTTTTGTAAAGATATTCTAAATCAGCTATCATCTAAGCGTGATCTCAGCCTTTCTTACTCTCTGTTTTGATATATTGATCATTTGGTCCCTCTGCTTCTTAATCCTTGAGTTTTTTTGTTTTATTTTTGAATGTCATTAATAGTTGAACTTCCTTTTTATCAGCGTAAAGCTGTACAAACCAGAACCTTTAATCTCTGTGCAGGTGTGGTCCTGTGGGGGCTCCATGGAGGTGGTTCCTTGCTCTCGTGTGGCCCACTTAATTCGCAAAGATCTGCAAAGCAATGTTCCTGACCCTGATCTTATTCAGAGAAGCAAGATCCAAGTTGCTGATACCTGGATGGACACTTTTTTTAGGAAGATCTTCTACCGTAGGGACACGCTTGCTCATTTCATCAGGCAGGTTTGTGTGCAAGAGTTAGAAGATTTTGAGTATATTGGTGTATTAAAACTAAGTTTAAAATAAAATAAAAATTCTTTCTTGCAGTCTGAGAGGCCGAATATCACTGAGCGTCTGCAGCTGAAGAGGACTTTAGGTTGTAGGAGCTTCCGTTGGTTTCTATCTACAGTCTTTCCTCAGCTCTATATCCCCAGACAGGCCTGACTGTCAGGCGAGGTAAAGTGCATCACAAAACATTAATGCATGCTTGTTATTTTTACACTGTGGTCTCCAACCCTGGTCCTCCAAGTTCTGTCCTACAGATTTTAGATGCATCCCTGCTTCAACACAGCTGAATCAAATTAATGATTAAAAGGTAATAATTCATTTGATTCATAGCTGTGTTGAAGCAGGATGCATCTAAAATCTGTAGGACAGTAGATCTTAAAGACCAGGGTTGGAGACCACTGCTTTACACTAATATGAGCAACATATGTCTGGTTGAAGCTATACAATGTGGGCACAGGCAGCTGTTTGGATTATACCACTGGGGAAGAGCAGCAGGGTGGAGCCATGAAGATAGCACCATGCAGTGAACAGGCAGCCAGGTCAAAAAGGCACCACATTTCTCAGCAAATGCAAGAACCAGATTATTATTTAGGTGGTCTCTTGATGTTGCAGCACTGCGAGCTAAACTCAAATGGTGAATTGCGACGGGGGGCCATGGGATCCTTGTGTTTGGATGTCAAAGGAGACAGGGTGGTCCTCTCTCAATGCCCTGCTCAACGATCTACAAAGAGCACACTGCAGTGGAAGTTTAATAAGGCATGTTTGATATGAATCTCTTACAAGAATTTTCATGTTCTTTACCTTTGACATTTCATTTTTTGCTTAAAGGTTACCTTCCAGCTTATTCACCAAAAGTCTCAGTTGTGTGTAGAGGCTTTGGAAGATGGAGGAACTGGTACCACGCCCAGTTTAGGAGGTGTGTTTCTTCGGCAGTGTTCATATCATCCCAGACAACAGTGGCACTTTGAGCAACCTGTCGCTCCTTAAGGGAACCGAGGCACAAAGTCCAGGAGGTCCTCCATGTGTAGTATATGTTAAACCTTGACACACCTGCCTGCATTGGTGTACTGTGAATGTTAAAAGCTGCAAGTATTTTAATACCTTTCTACATCACTTTTATTTTTTTCATATGAGAACTTTGTACTTTTGTAAAAATATTTGTCAATTTAACTATTCAAGACTCATAACCACATTGGTAAACTGTAAACACCACAATCCTGAGCTAAAGAATTATGCAGCTCAGTGTCAAAATTGAATACAGATGCAAAGTGTTAAATCTTTTTTTTTGTTTGTTACATACATTCCAAACAAGCACACTGATAATATATTTGAAAACTAAAAATGTTTATAGTGGAATTGACCTGCACTCGACGTCAACCAATCAGACGTGAGGATCTGGGTGACATTAAAGTAAAACTGTTTCAATCATTTCAGTGTGCACTTCTGAACAGAAACTTATAGAAATGATAGAATGAATACTTAAATAGCCATAACTGAGTTCAAGATATGTTCTTTTAGAATCTCACTTTCACCCATTCATTATAGAAAGAATTAGAATATGTGATTGCATATTGACACTGTGTTTCAAATCTATTTTCTTCATTAATTTACATGACAGAAAAACAATAGATGAGGAAACCATTTTACAAACAGATGATCTGAATTATTTGTCAGGAAGGAAGATCAGAGGGGTTGTATGTAAAAATAAATTATTACCTTTGTTGTTTACCTGCATAAAAAAGTCTTGGTGTTATTAAACAGCACAACTAAATATTATATTTCTATTTCCTACACGTTTGGTATCATTTCTGTATCATTAACTTTTTGATAAAATAATTTTTTTTCTATGAAAAAATTAATAAAGTGGTTTTATTCCTCCAGCAGAGGGAGCCATCTGCCTTTTTCATCACCAGTGTATCAGCACCAGAGATTATTATAGTCAACAAACTTACGGTAGTTGGAAGCCTCAAATAGAATATATTAGATATAAAGTTGAAAAAACTATTGGAATATTGTTTAAATAAAAGATTTAATAAATGTTAAAGGCTTGCATATTATATGATCCTCTTTGGTTATGCCTTATTTATCTTATTGCTCAGAAATCTGTGGAAATGCAAGTAAAACAACTATTTATATATTAGTTAAGTTGCATAAAAAAAAGCTATAAGGCTTATTAATAAGGTGGAATACTGTGAACCAACTAATAAAGTTTTTATTCAAAGTAATACATTAAAATTGAAAGATATTGTTAATATAAAAATACTGGAAAAAATGTATAAACATTGACCAAAAGTCTTCCTTCAGGTATTCAGAAATGATTTAAGCTATGAGCGAATAAATATTATTTGCGGGGTTTGTTTATATTTGAATGTGCAAAAGAGAATAGTCAGATAATATCTACATGTATTTCAGTTATTGGTATGAAACTGGAATGAATTAAATGATGATTTTAAGTTATGTCTTTTCTTGGTGAACTTTAAAAGAGCTTTAAAATGTAAAAGGATGAAACATTATGCTGTGATGTAGATTTATATATGTATTCTGTATTCTGGTAGGTTGTAAGGTATAGAAACAGCAGCAGCAAGAATAAGCTTTGCTTCAACCTATTCCTTTTTTGGTAAATTGTGTTTTTTTTTTTATTGCTGTTTTGTTTTCCTTTTCTTTTTTGTCTCCTATGTTTAATGTGGCTAATTTACCAAAATAAAGTGACTGAATGATAAAAATGCTTACAATTAATTCATCTGCTTTACAAACAACCATGTTTGCTCATGAAAAGTAGCAATGTGAAATGTTTCTGTTTGCTAATAAAACAGATTATTCTGAAATAGCATGTGATTTAGAGTTTGCAGTAGTCGTTCAGATGCTGAGCTTGGTAGAGAGAGGAGAGGAAACTATATAGGAACTTAGAGGGAACCCACATGCAGGGGGAGAACATGCCGACTTCATGCACAGAGACCCAAGGCCTGGGACACCTCGCTTCCACCCACTTCATGGAAGAATCAAAAGAAATCTTCAGAGGTCCGATTCGCACGTTTGTACAAATTCCAGATGTTTAAAGAGGTGATGCTCTCATGTTCAAATACATATGTCTAAGAAATAAGTACAATGCTGACATAGCATTCAAGAAGGAGATGGTTCTGTGTTCCAACCTTGGTGGAGAATGTGTTTATTAAACCAAAAGGGAACTAGGCTGTCACTGGTAGAGATATTATTCACACTCAAACAAGGCCTGTACCAACAAAGACTGAAGGGCCACTCAAAGTGGAAGAAGTTCTTCCTGAAATGCTGCCAAAATACAACAGTTACACAACTAGAAGCCACCAATTAGGTTTAAAATTTTGGTAAATTGATGGACTAAGACCTGAACCTTAAAAGCAACATGACTAGAGTAACAAAGTCTGCATTTCAACTCCTAAAAACATCTCTGGGATAAAAGGGCTGATGTCTAAACTAGACAAATTCATGTGCTCACCTGTTTCTCTATATTTTACATCCAGTGCAGTAACTATAAATATAAATATCCATCTATATAAATACCCATTTAAACACCCTGTGCAATAACCCTGTATGATGATCCTACTATAAAATAATAATAATAATAAAATAAAATAAAAAAGCTGTTGTATGTGGATGCACTGTACATACTGTATATAACCCATGTACCTTTTTCTTCCATTGGCACCTTCTTCTTCTTTGACTATTTGAGTTGATGTAAATTAAATTTCTCCCCTGTGAGATTTGTAAAGTCAATCAATGAATCATCTTACATAGAAATTATTACTGCAAAGCGCTGCCTGAAAAGTTGATCAGACAGCTGCAGCTGATCCGGAATGTTGCTGCAGACGTCCTCACCAAAAAACAAATATAGTGGAGCACATAACCTCAGTTCTAAAATCTTAACACATTGCTCTGCAGCTTTTAGAGAACAGACTTTAAAATACTTTTGTTAGTCTATAAATCACTAATTTGGTTTAGTTCTAATACATATCACAAACTTGCTGTCAGTGCATTAGCCATTCAGACCTAGCCCAGGTCTTAATTTACTGTGCATACCTTGAACCAGACCAAAATATGCAAAAGCAACTTTAAATTCTATTAAAACACCCAGTTGCTTTAAATCAAGGGTAAAATTGCATTTGTTTAGAGTGGCCTTTGACTGTGCTATCTAAACATTTTAAGTAAAGTTTCCTTTCCAGCTTTTGTTCCATGTTCTTGGTCATTTTATCTTTTATTTAGTAATCTTCTTATTATAATCTATCCCTTTTATTCTCTTTTAACTATTTGCCATTGCCTCTATAATTAAGGCATACTATACATTTTCAGTTAATTATGTGTTCCATAACATTTTTGGATGATTAAATGAGATGCATTTCAGGGTTTGAACAAAAGGTATTACTCAAACGCCCTGGTGGTCTGTGGAAATACACTTGCAATTTCAAAACCCTCGGCAACCACCCACAGGCTCAAGTCTGGCGAGAGTCGGTCTTGCTGTACGGCGAGAACTCTAACACAATCGCATTATTTAGACACATGCATAACAAATAATGTATGAAAACATGCTAAAATTTTCCAAACTCGAAACTGGAACAAAATATCACTTGCACGCCAGTAGACATAGTGAAGTTGCGTTGCGTTCGCCTGTCTGCTGCTAAGCTCAAAACAACGCCTGGCGCTTGACGGAAAACCAGGAGAACAGCTGAGCATATTCACGACAGTGCACTTTTTACTTTAAGCCCTCTGGGGGGAGCCTGCAGCTGGAAATCAACACGTTTGCATAAGCGCACCTTTAATCTTTCTTTTATTCTCATGTGCAGCTATTTTAATTGCCTTCCAACTGAAATGTGCAATATAGATTTGCTGTACCTTGCTTTTAAATGAGAGGTCTGCAACCCTTCATATCCAAAGAGCTATTTTGTCCAGCTAGGAAAAAGCTGTTTGGAGCAGCAAGCTATTACATGACATTTTAAAAAAAAATTCAAAATAGCTTTTGATGTAGAAAAAATCACGATAAATCCCAGTTGGGGTTGTGAGGGGATGCTAGAGTCTAACTCCAGCTTGTCCTATGTAGGCGGTGGCAGCAGGGGTACACTGGACAGCGGAGTGCTGGGTCCATCAGGCAGCACAGAGACAAACAGGACAAACAGCATTCACACACTCCTGGGAGGGTAGAAGCCAGTGCCAAGAATGCATTTTTTAGACTGTGGGAGGAGCCAGGGTACCCAGAGAGAACCAGACAACGTATTATGTTTATAAAATATCTGCAATATGAAATCTTCTGCCACCTTATGGTTTTGCTGGCTGGTTCTGGTTCTTTTAAATGTCACCCTTTATTTTGCCAAAACTCCTAAAGACAAACATTAGGTCCTATCAAAATCCCCACATTTTTCCATGTACATTTTTTATTTCTGTATATCATTTTAAGTTTTAAGCTACTAGAGCCATTGTAGAGAGTCAACAGGTTGCAGACTCCTGATCAAAACACTATAAAAAGGCAGAAAAGCACCTGTAACATCACTCAGGGACAAAGCCCTTAATACTGAATACATGCTTGCGACACGGCTGTAACTACGTTTCTAGATAAAGAGAAAGCTTATAATCCATAGAAAAACACACCAACTGTTAAGGTAGAGGGGGTGGTTTAACCATGCTGTGGGAGGGATCTAATACAGGATGTACCAGAGCAGTTCAACAAATACACTGCATTATCATTAACAAAATGGTTTGAGTACAAGAAAGCATTGCCATTATAGATCCCCTATCTGTCTATCAGTGTCTGGAAAGATTGTCAGTTGTTTTGAATGTTGATTTCTAAAGTAAAAGTCAGATTTTGTTTTCAAATCCTCTAAATGTGTAAAGCCTCTAAAACATCTTTTTTTCACCTGACTACATCAACATTGGCAAAGCATAACGCAAACTTATGATTTAAGGCTTTGTGTCATTTTCTGTTTGAGATAGATGCAACCAAAGGTAACACACATTTTAAAAGGACTGGCATACAATGCTAATTGAATGTTAATGGTTTCAATAAAGCTTTGAATGAATACACTATAAAAATAAGTTATTGTTATAGTGAATGAGAACATCAACAAAAAAACACATAAGGTTTCAAAGGAATCAAATAATTTGCAGTGTTTAAAATGTAGTTGTTGTTTTGTTCTTGATGCAGAGCCATGAAATATAAAAAAAAAAACAAAAAACAAAAAACGAAAGAATTTGTATGGATAATATTTTGCCTGGTCTATGCATTTTTTTCCATCTCTAGACATTTCCTCTGATGTGCTTCTTACACTTTTTACTTCCTTCTTCACTGACATTGGGTGTGACCTTTTGTCTCCCCTCATTGATGTCTCCTCTCGACAGCATCTTCCGTCTTTACTCCATGCTGAGGTTACTGTGATGAAAACACAGCAAACAACCACAAATGCTGATGCCATATCCTTGTTGCAGTCTACTGAAGAACCAAGTGACTCAGATGGACATCAGCGACTGCTGTAGTGGTGGTGGGGTAGCTGCCTCATGGAGATCCATGGCTTTCTGGCAGAAAATAAAAAGCCATGGCTATATCTAAGGTGCTTGTTTAGAGCTTTTTATTTTTCTGTATAATTTTCTGTCACTAAGCGTAGGTTTTAACCTGTTTATTTTGTTGTTTTTGGCTCTGTTTGTCCCTTGCTTGTCATTTTAATGGCCCTAAACATAAGTTTAATTTTCAAAAACTCATCACGAGAAGAGAAAAGACAGTTGGAAGAAATTTGTTGATATAATTACTTGGTCTTTTGTGCTCAGACCTCCAGCAGACATATAAGCGCTGAATTTTGATAGATATGCAGGAACAGGAGCAAAAAACAGATAGGGCTGTGTGCATTTCCCCAGGGCCTGGGAAACTGGTGGTGAGTGGAGATGAATAGATGAAGAGTTGTGGTCAGTCTGTATGGAGCTACTGGTTAGCGAGACTGGTATGCTGAGCTTCATGGGGAGAATCAGTGGACTGCGTGAGCTGGTACTAGAGCTTTTACTCCGGGACCTGGAAGATGGAAGTCCAGTTTGGACAAAACAGGTTGAGAGAACCTGTCCATGATGAGCCAAGCATGAAGTGACAGTGGAGAGAGGAAAAGCTTCCCGTTAGGAAGAAGCATCTAGCAGAACCAGGCTCAACAGGGCCTTTGATCTTCTGCCGGACCCAGTTAATGAGAGGGAGCCAGAGATGCACGAAAACCTTAAGAGTCTGGGAGGGAAAAACTCTAATATTTTTAGCTAGGAAGGAAGGGTGGAGAGAAGTGGAGGGGCTGGAGGTAGGTTCAAACTGACATGTCATCTGAATCTAAGATCACACACGCATACGTCAACTTTCGCACAGAGCAGACAGGTGGAATCCCGGGCGCGCAGCATGATAAGGGTGGGCATAAATTGGGTTCCACGTGGAGGTGTGGTTTCAAAGCTGATTGACTTATCAGAGGCGGATAATGTAAAGAAATTAGTTTCTCCAGTTGAACTTCCACCTAGACTCCAGCTGTCTGTAGGGTTGCCATGACACCTGCTTTTGATTTTGAAATGCTTTATGACAAATCAAACAAAGATGACCAGCTGAAGTTAACCAATATGAGATTGCGTTGCCAACCAACATCCTTAAAGAAGACACCCAAACTTCTTGTTTCTTTTTTGTTTTTGTTTTTTTTGGGGGCCAGCTAGTAGCTAGGGCTATATTTCACTAATTGAAAAGTTAAATATCAACTTAAACATAAAATGTACCCGATAAATGTTCAGTGTAACATTACTGAAAACGTTGGGGAGTTAAGCCTTAATCGGCAAGCAGAGGGGTAAAATACTTTTTTGTAGTTTTTCCACAGTGGAGCACATCTCAGGAGTTTTGGCTCACATGTTTTTAGGGAAACTCTTCAAATCCTTCAGGATTCTTGATGATGTTCAGGACCTTGAAGCTTCAGCTCGCTCTATAGATTTATAGCAGGACTGAGGTTTAGAGGTTAGAAACAGCAATCAATAATGTGTGGTTCCTTCAAACACTCCTTGACTCGTTGCCTTGACTCGGTTATCTGTAAGAGGTAAGAAGGCTCTCAGGGTTTTTCATAGCCCAACCCACTAGCCTCTCCATGTGTTAAAGACATTAATCCATTAAGTTTTCCGATCTTGTCCCTGATGTCCTTTGAGCTCTCTATGGTGCTGGAGAGGTTAGACCGGAAGAAACTGGTCCTGTGGCGGTTACTTTATACTCAAATCAGTAATATTTATAATTGGTTCGTTGGTGGACCTTTTTGCTACAAATAAACAAGCAGTCAAAGCCAAAAATATGCTTTGCTGATGGGATTTAAATACTTCTTTAGCTAAAAAGTCAATCAGTCGGTACCAATTTTTTTCTGTATTTTTGGTAGGAGCTTTTTTCTTCACCTTTAAATAAAAATAGACTTGTTTATCAAATTAAAATTATCTTTTGCCAGATCTTCAACATAACTTTGATCATTAAGCCCATTTTTTTGTATAATTTTCATTTTAATAAATGTTAGTGAAAATTAAAAGTAAAAGAAAAGGGTTCGAGAGCATCAGTCTGTTTGTAATTGATTTATTTATCCCACTTGTGATTTTAATCTACCAAAATAAACACACCTTTTAAAATTTTGATTTATCAAACCATTTAACCATTTAGTTCCTTGTGAACAATACAGCAAATTTAAGAGGAAGTACAATTATCTTGAACCTTACAGTAGATTTTACATTTAGATAAAGTTTCCAAAGTTTTTAATTTTAATTTTTTTTTAAGGTTTTTAACAGCTTTCATAATTTGAAAGCTGTTTAACTAAAACATATTTTTTACTGTATAGAGATTGTAGGACATTTATGAGATATATTATTGTAGTTTTTCTCATTTTCCTGAAAAGGTTATCCATGACACATCTGACAAATGTTGAAACGTTTTTTAAAAGGTCCTTTTAGGACTGTCTTGAATTATCAAAGAGAGTCAAATGAGTTGATGTTATGAATGTTATCTGAGTTTTTTTTTTTTCACCTCAGAATCTGCAGATACAAAAGCACTACAGCTAAAATCTTCTAAAACCGCCTCACAAGGCCTTTTGAAACAAGAAAATTCTTGCCAAGTGTTGTGCTATTGTATGCACCCTAGCACTGACTCCTCAACAAGGACAGAGAGTTACCTCAGCACAATAGAAGACAACTCTATCCTCAGAGCTCCTTGTGGGGACAATCCTCCAATATTTGACGTTAAACAGCTAGAAACTTTTCTCTGACAGCCAAACAGCAAAAACGGTTATTTAGCCACCATCCTATTATTAGTTTTTTACTGTTTTCTTTTAACCTAAGGAAAGAAGCTGCTATTAATCTTACCTTCTGACATGCTCATGGTTCTCATACCCCTCCCATTACTTTCACAAAAACAACTATTCTAGACACTCATTTATCAAAACAAAGGATGTCCTGCAAGGCCCCCTTTTCTCTTCTTTTTGCTTTACAAGAATGCAAATATGCAGCTGCTGTCTCACTCAGAGCGGTGCAGATAAATGTGAGCCCTCACACTGAGAGCCTCTCAAGGCCTAAAGCTTATGGGAACCATAACAAGTCAGACAAACGGTAAAATTGGAAGAGCCTAATTTGAATCTAAGGGTCGCAGCAGGTAAGCAGGTTTCTGCATATATCCATTATGTCTGCTGAGATGAAAACGCTGCTGTTTATTACTAAGAGAGAAGCTCTTCCCTTCAACAAAGCAACTTTTTTTTTTTTCCAGCATCAAAATCTGGGGCAAAGGACAAGTAAAGTGGCTTCTTTCACTAGAATAAAGTGTTCATTTGAATGGAAGAACAAAATGTGCGGCCGTTCACTGGAAAAATGTCTGTCGGATGAAAGAAGTGGACAAGGAGGAATGGTTGGTGTATTTGGGTCAGGGCCATAAACAAATAATGTAAATCGAGGGGATTAAAGTCGAATGCAGTTCAAAAGAAATAGGTGGATCATAATAGAGATGGTGAAAAGTGTGTGAAGTTTGAAGATGAATGCCTCGGTGTAAAAAATAATCCCTTCTGTTGAACTATCCCACATTTAATCCAGGGGGAAAAATGTAAAATGACAAATAGTGGAAAAAAACAGTGAGGAAATAAAGCAGTAAGCCAGGTGGGCTTCAGTTTTGGTAATGATGGATAAAGTGATATTGAATTAAACATGAGTTTGCTAGCAGGTGGATAAAATGGAATGTCTGACCTCTATTTTCCATTAAGGCTTTTCACATAACTGGGAAAATAGTGGCTATTGACTGTCACACACTGACATCTATTCACAGTAGAAAATATAATACAAAATATTACACAGACCCACCTACGAAAGGAAACAAAAAAATGCATCAGCATTTATGGTCATGCAGCAGCATTTTCATTTAGATTTCAATCTTGGATTTTAGTGGATTACTCCAGAAACATTTCTTTTTATTTTTTGACCCATTTAAAGTTCAACTTGATGGTGTGCTTCAGATCATTGACGTGCTGCAGTTAACGAGGTAAGGACAAAAAACCAACTTTAAGCAGGGTTCATAGTTTTATAAACTATAGAGAATCATCCGGGTTCTAGAGAAGCAAAGTCAGTTAAGGCCATCTTTGACTAGTTTGTCTGAGGCCTTTCTCTAAACTTATAAAGATAACAGGATGCTGACCTCTGCAAAAATGAATTCTTGTCATTTATAGCTCTATGAATATATATTTTTAAAAAGATCATCATGATATTCCTTGGAGTTTCCATGTTTTTCTTTGCTGGTAACTGACTTGTTTGGCTGCTTTACCTCTTATTGTTTACTTTAGGGCGGAAACAATTAATCGGATTAATCTTGATTAATCGATTATAGAAATAAGCAACTAATTTAGTAATAATTTAATCGTTAACTGGAGTATAGAGACTCTAAAACATGGCTTTAGCTGAAAGAGAAACCCACCTTGAGCAGCAATTAAAGAAAAAATACGTAAACATCTTGAATTTAAAATAAAAATTAAAAAAATCTAACTTAATGTTCTTTATCAAGAACTCTTCAAGTAGAAAGATTTTAGTTTCACCTGGTTTAATTTAGTAAAAAATCTTTGAGGAAGCTATACTGTTTGATTATTAATTGATTATTCAAATATTTTTGTAGTTGATTATTTCTTAATGATAGCCTTCTCAGACACTTCGAAGCCTAAATGTGAATGGTCTGCTGCCATAAGTTTATCTAGTACCTAAACTAGGTCAGATTTGAAATTATTATCAATAAGCTAGGAAAAATGTAGGCATTGCTCAGAAAGTACGTCATATTTGAGGTTTTGTTTCTTCAAAATGTTGAGTAGGGAGGATGGAGTCCTGATACATACTTGGACACCCTGGCTTTGACTCGTCTAGTGCTTACTCAGCTATAGTTTATTGCCAGAAGATATTATCTAAATGGTAAATGGCCTGTACCTAAACTGTGCCTTAAACAGTCAAGTTTAAGGCACAGTTGTCACTGTTGTCATATTTGTCAAGTCATTTGTAAAACCAGTCAAGGCATTCCTCCAGCACCACTGTATCCACCCCTAGTGGCGGAAGACACTATCTATTGACTGATTGGATCTGCTAGAGAAAAAAAACAAGAAAAGGTCATAAGTGTTTACTCAACATCATATGTACAGCTGCACAATTTTTAGAGTTCAAACCATCACATAAAAAAAAATCTCTAGATCAATAGCAGGAGCTTTTATATAGTTCTTTTTATTTTTGCTCCACTTCAAAAAACTGAAAGTGACAAAGACACAATGAAATAAAGTAAGCCAACAGGGAGCGACATTTAAATAAAAAAAACCTTTGCATGCAAATTATAGTACTAACCTGGCCCCTTCAAGGTATTCCTACTTTTTTTATAACTCTACAAATCAAGTCTCTTAATTGTGTCTGACACACACAAAAAAAATCCTAATAAAAAAATTCAGTGTGTAAATAGATTCAAAAACAGAACAAAATACTTTTTCACATTAGACCTACTGATACACAAGAATAAAGCATTTTGTGAAAGTATTTCCTCTTTTGTACCTCATATTATCGACGGGGATAGTCTATTTTATATATTCCATGCTGAACAAAACTTTAGAGTATTCACTGATCTTAGGCGCTTTACACTTTACTTAATGAACTCTCCAGTAGCTCATAATTATAAATGCCTCATAACCTGACATTGCATATTCTTGTTAAAAGCTTATTTAAAAAAACTGAGTGCTTCAGACATCCTTAAAAAACCTTCAATGTATTTCTTTGGTGGAAACAAAACAAGAAAGCCTTCTTATAACAGTCGTGTTTGATTTTTAATAGCACATGAGTGTATCTGAGAAATATAAAAGGGGGAAGAAGTGTTTACAGTACATTCCATTTGCAGAGAAGCAGAAACCTACAGGAGTTAAAAGGACAAGAACAGATCTGTTATATGAGTTACAATCTTCCCGGTTTAAGGTTGCATCAGCAGGTACCAGCAAACAGCACAACCTAACTTTGTGTACAGTTGCATTGCTTGTGGCCATTGCACATCTCTGATTTAAGTACAAAAAAAATACATCTTTAGTGTGGGTACATTCATCAATATATAAAAGTGTCTTCATTTCTTTATTGTGCTTTATTGGGGAATATTGCCTTCTTTCTAACTGCTGAGTAAAATAAAATCTCAGAGCTGCCAATCCTGAGCGCCAAGCAGGGAAATGCATTACAGCATCGCTTGTGAACCAATTGAAGAGCATATGCTCCGGGCCACTTTACAACTGGGGCGACTACCTTGTGCCAAAAATAACTCTTGCTTAAACAGAGCAGAATTGTGCTAAATATGCATCAGTAAATGCCAGGTGTAACGATTGAAAAACCAAATCGTGTTTCCTTTAAATAGAAAGGTAAATGGCAAGCTCGCTCTCCACGGGGCAACATGCAGCATGTTAATGTGTGTCTACAGGCACTACTCAAAGGATTTGGAAAGGCATGCAGAGAGAAACAGGAGCAGGAGGGGGGAGCATGTGGAAAGGGAGAAGAAACGGTGGGGGTAAAGAGTCTCTGTGCTCTGTACGACAGACCACAGCAGGGGTCTTGCTACCGACGGCATGATGCGAGTCCCAAAGCTACCACCAGCAACATTCAGATAGACATTTTCCTCCATCCTTTATCCCCCTTTCCCTCCTTGGCAGTTGGGTTAGAAGCACAAGACACCCCATCTCTAATTTCACAATGTCTTATTTTCTTAATTCAACCAGTCCTACATTGTTCTCTTGCAGCAGTGCATTCACAGAGGTTGGAGTGAGCAAGAAAAGGAAGGTTATTCGACTGAAGAGGAAAGAAGATGGAGAGCCGAGACCATCGCTCTCTTTCCCGATGTTAATATCTTGTCACACATTATAACTGATTCCAGCTGACGGAGCCTCAAGGTGCAGGAGCAGGGAAACAAAGATCAGCCATTTTCATAGATCCTCCACCATAAAGCTCCCAAACTAACTCAAACATCTGCATGCCATGTAAGAACACAAACTATTTCATATAATACACCTACTGTAAAAACTCAATTCCTCTCCTCATGCATTTGGATTTAGAAAAGCTTTTGAAACAAAGGGAATTGCTTGTCGAATTCTCCTACAGTAGATGCCTTGCCGCGATATTGGAAACCACAGCTGAACAGTCCTGTATTTTAGGTTAGGAATATTCCAAAAAAAATGTGTCCTGGATATAGTCCTGCAGATTTCTTGGTAATTCCAATGGATATATGCTACAAACCCTGATCTGGACTCTGATAAAGTCTTATGTGTCCAGTTTGAGAAGAACATCCCGGGCTCCTATGTGGGTCCTCCTCCCCTCCGTCCTGCGGAGGCGGACTTTGTACCGTAAATCTGATAGAGCCAGAATCCATGGAAAGCTCTGGGATGCCAGAGGGCAGCTGTGGTATCCTAGACGATAAGTCTGGAGTTAAAGGAGGAGTTGACCTGGGGATAGCTGGATGAACTAACTGGAGGCTCTGCGGCCTGTGTGTCTGTGAGTCTGCGAAGCACATCGCAGTATGCTGCTGGGACATTGTGAGGGATGAGCAGGGCAATGGCATAGGAGGGTCCGTCCAGATGGAGGCAGCCTTAGATGGTGAATGGTAGGACTGAGGAGGGGATGGACAGTGCATGTATGTGTGATGTGCTGGAGAGTAATGTGTAGGACAGATTATAGCAGGTTGCGGCACCGACGGCGTAAGGGTCTCCATTAGCGTGGCCATTCTCTTCATGACCTGCCCGAGGTCGGCTACTTCCCTCCGGAGGGTGCTCACCTGAAAACATAAACAGGAGTTATCTCCAAAATCTAAGATCTTGACTGGTAGTGCTTTACCTCAGAGAGTTTTGATATTTTCTCTCAGCATACTTCCTTATAGTTGCAGGCATGCAATATGCAGTTCTTTATCACAATCACCTTAAGGACAAGGTAACATAAATAAAAGAAGACCTTAATGATGAGCAGCAGACAAGTTAGTTTGAAAAAGTTGAATGGTGCTGTGGCGTTATATAAATCTCTTTTCCATTCAATAACAAGAACAAGTAGCTTCTATACAGAATCAAAAAAAACTTAAAACTGTTAATTTTTCAGTGTTACATTTATGTGTTTTGACTTTGTTTAGACTTTTTTCAAGTTGTAGGTCTCACTGCAGTTCATTTCCTTAACATCATAACTTCACTTGGTGCTGATCAAAACTGAAGGAAAATTATGCAGCTACCTCTCAGTAAAAGCAGTAAAAAATCTAGGAAGACTTTACGAAAACCAACATAAAATACAGTTCGACTATCATGATTTGTCAAGATCATGATATAAAGCCAAGATCTCACTATGGATTTCTGTAAAAAAAAAAAAAAAAAATATATATATATATATAAAGAGTAATTTTGAACATAGAACATGTTCCAGCTATGTTTTAAAAACTGGACATTAACTGAACTTGATATTAAAGATGACTAAAAATATTACATATACCCACACCAGAGACTGACACGGGAGTGGGACGGGACAGGACCTCCTGTCCCGCCCCACTCCCACAGAAAAAAATAGTGTTCGTTCCCCGGACCCGGCCAGAGCAGAAAACACCCAACTCTGTCCCAGCCCCACTCCTCGCAGAAATTACTCCCACTCCCCATCCCCACCCCCATCTTCAGAATGACCCCCACACCTCCACCACTCCCATTCTAGCTGCTTTTGAGCCGCTGGTGAAAAACTCAGAGCCGAGGTTACTATTGGTTTAGCTCTCATTCCCGCCTGCTCCCAAGCACGCTTAATCCTAAAAATCGGCCCCAACTCGCGTGATTCCATTAATAATACTGACTCTATCCCATCGGAACTCCATGGGAATCCCATGGGTCACGGAATTACTAAAAAATGTCAGCCCCGAATCCACATAGACATATAATTAGCTAACAAGCTTTCAAAAATCAAGACAATGAACTTGAGCACTATTCTAGCAGTAATTCAACAATCACAGGGATTTATAAGAGGATTTCACATGCAGGGATAAGACAGTAAACACAGTTGTTAGGTCACAGAAGTGAGTGTAGTATACATGTATGAGCAACAGATACAGGAATATCATCCCTCTACTCAGGTGGTGATAAATGCTAAGGGACCCTTATGGATGTACAACAGAAATCATTTGTTGCAGCTTTCATTTTCTTCATTTCATATTTGAGTACTTAAAACCATTTAAATAGGAATAAGATGTTGAGAAACGGTGACAGGCTGAGGATCTGTCCAGGATGTACCTCACCTTTTGTCTACAGACTGCTGGAGATAGGAACCAGCCCCCCTGATGGATAAATGGAAGACGATGAATGGAAAGATGTTTGAGAAATTCACAATTTCCGTGTTGCTTC
>JAGKQL010003081.1:0-26884 GCA_018398635.1 Cyprinodon brontotheroides | reverse complement strand
GTCATAAAGGGATGGACATGGTCAGCAACAATACTCAGGTAGGCTGTGGCGTTGCAACGATGCTCAATTGGTACCAAGGGGCCCAAAGAGTGCCAAGAAAATATTCCCCACACCATGACACCACCACCACCAGCCTGAACCGTTGATACAAGGCAGGATGGATCCATGCTTTCATGTTGTAGACGCCAAATTCTGACCCTACCATCCGAATGTCGCAGCAGAAATCGAGACTCATCAGACCAGGCAACGTTTTTCCAATCTTCTATTGTCCAATTATCATGAGCTTGTGCAAATTGTATCCTCAGTTTCCTGTTCGTAGGTGAAAGGAGTGGCACCCGGTGTGTTCTTCTGCTGCTGTAGCCCATCTGCCTCAAAGTTCGACGTACTGTGCGTTCAGAGATGCTCTTCTGCCCACCTTGGTTGTAACGGGTGGTTATTTGAGTCACTGTTGCCCTTCTATCAGCTCGAACCAGTCTGGCCATTCTCCTCTGACCTCTGGCATCAACAAGGCATTTCCGCCCACAGAACTGCCGCTCACTGGATATTTTTTTTCTTTTTCGGACCATTCTCTGTAAACCCTAGAGATGGTTGTGCATGATAATCCCAGTAGATCAGCAGTTTCTGAAATACTCAGACCAGCCCTTCTGGCACCAACAATCATGCCACATTCAAAGTCACTCAAATCACCTTTCTTCCCCATACTGATGCTCGGTTTGAACTGCAGGAGATTGTCTTGACCATGTCTACATGCCTAAATGCACTGAGTTGCCGCCATGTGATTGGCTGCTTAGAAATTAAGTGTTAACGAGCAGTTGGACAGGTGTACCCAGTGAAGTGGCCGGTGAGTGTATATTTTCACTATTTGAGGTTTTCCTTCATGCAGAGCAAAAACTTCATCCTGGATCTGATTGACATGACTAACTGTGATCAGAGAAGGTTCTGGTTCCAGGAGAACTGGTTTAGATTGATTCCAGTTTGTCACAATTAAAATTAGTCTGTAAAATTTTATAACAGCATCTACAAAAGTTTTACATTGTTTTAATTTTATGTTCTTACAGCTAATCATCTGTTAAATAAAAAGCTCATCACATATATTTAAAAGGAGGGAGGGGAGGAAAAAAGAAGGGAAAGAAAAAGGAGAAGAGGGAAAAAAAAGGAAAAAATATATATAGATATTAATCATATGTTTGTTATACAAGGGTGGTGTTGCTTTACTGTAATATTTGGAGTAATTTGTGTACTGTAAGTATGTGTTTGATCATTTTTTAGTTACATATGCCTACTATTCTTTATTCCTCTTTGAAGGTTTCATTTTCCTCTTCTCTTGAGGTGCTATTGTTTTTCTGTTTATAGGCTTTAGCTTTAATTGTTTATTAAAACTTGGAAGAGGAGTTGATGTGAGATGTTTTTTTTACAGAGCTTGCTGCTGTTTGGTTTAGCAGCTGTCTTGGTTTGGGGGGGTGGGGAGGGGGTATATATCACTGTCAATAATGCTTTAGTATGCTTTAATATTCTGAAAAAGTGCTGGTCACTTTCTATTGCTCCACTCACTGGGTCTCTGCAATCAGTCATGATTATATTTTCCCAATCGTGCAGTATGATTAACCTTCTCAACTTAACAAGCTGGAATGTTAAGGGTTTAAACCACCCTGTTAAAAGGAGGAAGGTTTTTTCTCATCTCAAACACCTTAGGACCAAGATAGCTTTCTTACAAGAAACCTACATTCGTAGCTCTGATTCCAAACGTCTCTTATCTCGCTGGTCGGGTCAATGTTTTCATTCATCTTTTGAGGCTAAGACTCGGGGCGTCTCAGTTCTTATTTGTCATGATGTCCCTTTTGAACCTCATAACGTTGTTTCAGATAAATATGGACGGTATGTGATTGTCTGGTAAATTATACAATACGTTGGTAGTGTTAGTCAATGTGTACGCTCCAAATGTGGTCGATGCAGATTTTTTCAAACAAGTGTTTTCTTTGTTGCCAGATCTAAATACATACTCTCTTATTTTTGGTGGGAATCTCAATTGTTGGTTAGACCCTGATTTAGACCGATCTTCAAAAAACCCCAGCTCAGTCAGTAGATCAGCCAGTCTCATCCGTGACTTCCTCTCTAACTTTGGTATTAGTGATATCTGGCGTTTCCTACATCCTACTCACAGGGAGAACTCATTCTCCTCACAGGTTCATCACACATATTCCAGAATCAACTACTTTTTTGTTGATGATCAACTTCTCCCCTTGGTTCACTCTTGTGAATACCAGCCTATGGTAATTTCTGACCACGCCCCTCTTATACTAGTTATGTCTCTCCCTGGTCTTAGCCCTGGAAGTAGGCAGTGGCGATTTAATTCTACCCTTTTATCAGATGCAAACTTTATTAAGTTTATCAAGAAAAAAATAACCCATTTTATTGACACTAATACCACTCCAGAAATTTCTTATTTCACCTTGTGGGATGCACTCAAAGCATACATGCGTGGACAAATTATCTCTTACACCGCCAGTATGAGGAGTGATTCAAAAAGGGAATGTAACGAGCTGATCCGCCAAATCGGAATTATTGACAAGCAATACGCCCAGAATAAGTGTCCTAACCTATATAAGAAAAGGGTGGAGTTGAAAACTAGATTTGACCTGCTCACAACCCACCATGTTGAATGGCTGCTCTTGAAAAATAAAACCATGTTCTATGCCTATAGAGACAAGTCAGACAAATTATTAGCAACCAACTTAAGAGCTTTAGGGCAAAGCACGCTATCTCTAAAATACAGTCAGATTCCGGTCAAATCATATCTGATCCGTTTGAAATCAATTCTTCCTTCAAAGAATTTTACACCATATTGTACTCTTCTGAGGCGCATGTGGATTCCAGTGTAATTTCTGGTTTTCTTAACGGTCTTGATATTCCTACAGTTTCAGCAGAATCTAGAAAGAGATTGGAGGAGCCCATATCGCAGGCAGAAATAACGGCGGCCATTAAATCAATGCAGTCAAACAAGTGTCCTGGCCCAAATGGCTTCCCAACTGAATTTTTTTTTAAATTCTCCATGTTACTCTCACCGGTACTTTGTTCTGTCTTCTTAGAGTCGTGTAAATTATGTCAGCTACCTCAGTCTTTTACTGAGGCTTGCATCACGCTCATTGCAAAGAAAGGCAAAGATCCAACTAACTGTGCATCATATAGACCCATCTTACTTTTAAACACGGACGCTAAGATCCTAGCAAAGGTCCTTGATCAAAGGCTAGACAGTATTCTTCCTACTATTATTTCTACCGATCAGACTGGCTTCATCAAAAGTAGGCAGGGATATTTTAACATTAGGCGGCTTCTTGACATTCTTTACTCTGCTCCTGAAGATAGGCCCGAATGTGTGATTACAATCGACGCAGAAAAGGCCTTACTTATTTGCTGTGCTGGACAGATTTGGTTTTGGCCCTGCCTTTAACATATGGATTAAGTAGCTTTACTTCCAGCCTACTGCAAGGATTCGTACTACTACCCAAATATCAGGTCCTTTTAAATTGTATCATGGTACCCGCCAGGGTTGCCCCCTGAGTCCCATGCTTTTCAATTTGGCTATAGAACCCCTTGCTATAGCACTTTGCAGTTGCAAAGACATATCTGGTATCTGGAGGGGAGGTATGGAGCACAGGGTCTCCCTCTACGCGGATGATCTTCTGCTGTACATATCTAATCCAACTGACTCGCTCCCTCCTGCCCTGGCGCTCATTTTGGTAATCTCTCAGGCTATAAACTGAAAATCAGTAAGAGTGACCTCTTCCCTGTTAATGAGGCAGCACAAGCCTTAGATCTCACTAATCTCACTTTTAAATTGGAATATAACAAATTCACTTATCTCGGAGTCACAGTTACCAAAAAGTATAAGGATTTATTCAAAGAAAATGTTGCTGTTTTACTAAATCAGATTAAACGGTTACTATTACAGTGGTCACCCTTGTCAATGTCTCTGGTTGGACGTGTAAATTCTATTAAAATGGTCATACTACCCAAACTCTTATATCTTTTTCAAACCTTACCAATTTTTATTCCTGGCTCATTTTTTCAGCAGTTGGATTCTGCCATATCCTCATATATATGGCGGGGCAAGCGCCCTCGTCTAAACAAATCCTACCTTCAAAAAACAAAACAGCAAGGAGGACTTGCTCTGCCAAATTTCTGCTTCTATTACTGGGCGTCTAACTTGAGAAGTCTTGTACATTGGTCCTTTTACTATGACCATTCTGATTGTCCTGACTGGGTTGCGTTAGAGCTCTGCCCACACAATGACTTCTGTCCTCTGGCTGTTGCTGGCTCTGCTTTGCCTTTACGTTCTGTTACATCATCTAACAATCCAGTGGTTAGACACTCATTGAGGATTTGGGCTCAGTTCAGGAGACATTTTCGCCTTGGCAGTTTCTCCGTCTGGAGTCCTATTGTCACAAATCATCTTTTTAAGCCGTCTATTTTAGATTTAGGCTTCCAGCGATGGCACCAAAATGGAATCATTTGTTTTAGAGACCTACTGATAGGTAATACCATGGCCTTATTTGCACAGTTGAAAGATAAATATCACCTTTTAAATTCTGATTTCTTTCGCTATCTTCAGATACGACACTTTTTCGCTTCACAATTGCCCAAATTCTCAACTACCATAGAGACAGAAACCATTGATGAAATTTTGTCACTAAATCCATCAAAGAAAGGTCTAATTTCTAAATTGTACAACATTCTGCTGGATCTTAAAAACTCCTCTGTGGATAAATCCAAGATGACACCTGGTCTTCTGCTCTTGGGCTGGTCAACTCATCCTCGTTTTGTGCTCTAAGGCTAAGCTGTCATCTATGTACCCTACAGTCAGCCCACTGTGCATCAGATGTAATCTTTCGGAGGCCTCTCTTTACCATATGTTCTTCTCATGTCCTCAATTAAGCAACCACTGGAAGGCAGTCTTCAATACATTATCTTGCACATTTAACACCAAATTGGAACCAAATTCATTTGCAGCCCAATTTGGGGTCCTTGAGGGTGGAGCTAAGCTACCACCATTGAAATGTGATTATTTTTACTATCAGCGGTATTACAGTGATCTCTAAGATTAGAGTATTCTACCACCTGGTGGTCAGATTGTGTATTACAAGAGATCAAATTGCCTAAATGTTCATCAATTTACAGTAAAAGATTATATAAAACAAAAGCTATAATAGTTTTTTAGTGTAAAAATAAATAAAATATATTGGGTTTATATTTTGCAACAGAAACAAAGAATTCAAACCCACTTTTTTTGCATATTCATTATTTCTCTGCTTCAGCTCCACATACTGAACAGTGTTAACATCAAAACAATTAATCCCAAAAACTTTATTCTCACAGTAAATACAATGAATTAAATTAAGAACTTTTATTCTGTGTGTGTATTTACTATTCTATACTATTTAGTCACCAGTGTGTCACCTCTGTTCTGTAGTGCAAAGATGTCTGCCTCCACAAAAGCTCCTATGTAATCATAAATAGCAATTTGTAAGGCAACACAAACATGATGGTTGATTTAATTTAAATGTAGATTTATGTTTATTTAAATGTCTTCAGACATTGTTAATATTAATCTAATGTGCTTTTGGAACTCTATGAATTTTTCATCCTCATCTTTACCTTTTTCATCTCAGTCCTTCAACTGCAGCTCCTTATTTATATACTCATAAATCACAAAGAGGAAACCAGCCAATCACAGCTCTCGCCTGTTCAACATGAAAACAACAGAAACTCCATCAATATGCAGCCAGAGGTCTTATTGTTTTTATAGAGCAGGAAATAAAACATTCCACTTCCTCAGAGCTGTTGGCTGAGGATCAGGTCGCCTCCACCTGATTGCTACCTGGGGCCTGTTTCAGAAAGGAGGTTAAGTGAAAACTCTGAGTTTGTTAACCCTGAAATGAGGGAAACTCTGGGTTTTCTGTTTCAGAAAGGGAGGTAAGTTAAACCTGAGAAAGCAGAGTAAGTCAAGCCCGTTTCTGAAAGAGAGGTAACTTATACTCAGAGTCACTTACCATGGCAATTTACTCTGTGAACCTAACCTGGTCGGGAGCAGGTTTTCTTCAGAAAATCCAGAGTTTATTTTGGTCCCTCCCCTTTTTTAAAGAGGAACTGGTGTTTAAACACCTCATTGATTCTTTGGGGACATACAGTATTCATTGCACACATTTCAGTCACGTAGAGCGCATCAAAGGGAATGAAATGGCATGTCCTTTTATGGATGATCCTGTTTGTAAAGCCAGGTAGCTACTCTACTCCCATGATGTGCTCAAGGCTTACCTGCTTGAAGTATGTTTTTATATTTCATTTTCAGCTGCTGCCATGTTCTTTTGATGCCTGCAGGATTGCACCTATCCATGAAAACTAAATTAGGTTTAATAAAATACTGTTCTTCCAGTTTCACCTCTGATATTATAACAGTTGGGTAAGTTACTCTAAAATAGTTCTTAATTACTAACTACAAATTTTATCTTCAACAAGTCTAATTAGATTAATCATTAATGTAATAATTACTGTCTCTAGAAAGTATTGGTCTACTTACTAATTTGTTTTACTTACTTATTAATTACTTTCTAAATCCCAAATCAACCTCAACCACTTGAGCAATACAAGGAGAGACAAGAAACTGCACTTCTAATGCTTTCAAATAAACAATATTCAATTGCATGAATTAATCTTAAATTGACCAAAGTGTGTAACTAGAGGGAGAAAGTTCAAATCAAAATATAGCTTTTAAAATTTGATATTAAATCCACTATTGTTTTATAGTCTCTAATTTAATTATAGTATTTATATGACTTAAGTAACTTAATTCATTACACCCAACACTGTATAAAAGTAATTAAAATGTAAACTTACGCATTGACTCGAGCAGCTATTTTCACCCAAGCCAACTCTCTCTCCTTCTGCCGCTGCAGCCGTGTTGCTTTTTATTTTTAAATACATGTTCAAATTCTGCATATGCTTGCATAAGCACATCCAGTTCTGCTGGTGAGAAATATGCACACCTTTTTTTGACGCTGTTGCCATGGTGACTTGTAATATCTGTGCTCCATTGATAATGGCTTTTTATAGTTGTGGTGCACACGCTTAACTCAGAGTCAGTCAATTTAGAGTTGATTGAACTAACTCATTTCAGCTGTTCTGAAACCCAAAACTCAGAGTTTCCAATCTCAGGATAAGTCAATTCAGAGTTCAAGTTTTAACTCAGAGTTGGTTAACCTTCCTTATTGAAACAGGCCCCTGATCATCTTTGGACCGATGCAAACCTGGTCTCAGGTTCTGAGCTCAGAACCAAGGAGGTGCTTTATTATTGGACTGTTTAGCATGGATAGTACATAATAAACACCATATTCAAGAATACTGATCAGTGCACTTGGCACCAGGACATGATGGGCTAGAGGTCGATGATCAACAAGCATGCTTATGTTCTGACCTTCAGCCTGTCTTGGACACTTTGGTGAAGAGAGGGGCGGAGCTTTCCACCAATCAGCACCTGGCGCTTAGCTGGATACGCTGGAAGAGGAGGAACCAGGACAGACTCAGCAGGACCAAGCGAGTAGTGAGTCTGTGGGAACGTCTGGTGGAGTCATTTCACTACACAATCTAACCATACAATCCCTACATGATATAAATAGAACATTCCAGTGTGGTCCTGTTTCTCTGACCATGACTGAGTGGATGTGCTCTCTTCATCCTCTGACATGGGAGCCGGGCTCGGTGCTCGCCTGTCTGGCTGTGTGTTTCCTGGACATGGCCACTTTTACAGCTGCATTTGTATCGATGCTTCTTTTTCTATGTCTGCTTCTGTCTCCTTGAACCCCAGTGGGCTGTGCCTCAGCAGATGGCAGCTCACCACACTGAGCCTGGTTCTGCTGGAGGTTTCTTCCCGTTACAAGGGAATTTTTCCTCTCCACTGTCGCTACAAGCATGCTTAGTGTGAGGGATGGCATCCAAGTCGATGCAATCAACTGGTTTTCCTTAGATAGAAAACTATGAATCAATCTGACTGGATGATCTGGTTGAACTGTAAAGTGCCTTGAGATGACATGTGTTGTGAATTGGCGCTACAGAAATAAACGGAATTAAAAAGTAAATCAGAAGGTAAATATTGAGGTATTTTTATCTCCAACTGTAAGAAATACATGAGAATCTGAATTTTGTGAGCAAATTGGATAAATGCTTTTCTATTTTAAACAGCTGGTTAAGGAGAGACATTTATTTATTCAGTAGAGATTATAAGGAAGAATTAAAACAATGAGACAAACTGGTGTTTGTGGTGTTGAATCTCACCATTTTAAATGACGTCCCACTAGAAGTTCATTAGGCTTCTCAGCAAAGTGGAAACATGCTGACTGCTGTCAGCTTTTTATTTCTGACTTTGCCTAAATTGTTTTTATAGCCTTTGCCTCTCCAGCCTTGGTGCCTCTCTAAGGGCTTATACCAATGAACATCCTGAAATATAACAGTCTATCTTCAGATAGTGTAAATATCAAGTTGTGTAACTCACTTGAAGTGTATTAACACAATAAAAAGCAATATATGTTAAGTTCATAATAACATGCAATTGAAAAGATAAATAAAACATGTTTTAGTGAAAAAATCTATTCTCTGGATAAATTCAGTAGAGCATGAGGCTCTTCTTGGTGTTGGAGATTAAAGATGTTGAAGGTGGAGAACAAGGAGGCCAGACTTGCAAGAAGTGGAGGTGATTCCCTCACATACGGTGTGATGTGGAAGTTTTCAAACCCCTTAAAGGCGTACTATGCAACCGGTGATGATTTTCCAGCGAGGCTCCCCCCAGACGGCGAAAGTAAAAGTGCACTGTCGTAAATATGCGCAGCTGTTCTCCTGGTTTCTCCGTCAAGCCAGGCGCGGTTGTTTTGAGCTTAGCAGACAGGCGAACGCAACAAATCACCATGTCTACTGTGGTAGAGAGCCCTTTTCCTCTTTCTTGCCTGCTATGACATGGGCTTTCACTGTTTTATCGCTGTTTCGCCATGATAACTGCACAAATATCGCCACTGCGCTAGCAACGAGCATGCCTTTCACTGGGGCGTGTAGCAGTTCTCGCCGTAAAGCAAGACAGACTCTCGCGAGACTTCTGAGCCTGTGGATGCGGGCCGAGGGCTCCTGCAATTACAAGTACGGTATTTCCCCTACAGACCACCAGGGCGGCCGAGAAAACCTTTGTTCGACCTGAAATGACTCATTTAATCATCCAAAACGTTATGGAACACATTAATTAACTGAAAAATGTTGCATAGTGTGCCTTCAAACCTGTTGAACTTTTGCCAGATTTCAGGTATCAAATATAAAGATATACAATTGTAATATTTTGTAAAAAATCAATAATATTGAAACAATCATGTAGTGGAACAAAATGTATCGGATATTTGAAACTTTTTTAACAAATAAAAAACTGAAGAGTGGGGCGTGAACAATTAATCTGCTCCTTTCCTTTCAGTGCAGCAAACTCTCAGCAGAAGCTCAGTGAGGATCTCTGAATGATCCAATGTTGACCTGAAAATGACTGATGATCAATAGAATAGAAAGCTCCTGCTCTGTGATCGACTCAGAGGTCTGTTTAACGCAGAGAGCATCATGAAGGACAAGGAAGACACCAGGCAGGTGCCTTCCCTGTTCAATAATATTATAAACAAAGGAGAATCAGACCACTGAGAATCTAGAAGACCCGCCGTCCATCCTAACCTTTCAGCTCAAACAAGGAGACGACTGATCAGAGATGCAGCCCAGAGGCCCATGATCCCTCAGGATGAACAGCAGAGATCTACAGCTGAGGATGGAGACTCTGTCCATGGGACGACAATCAGTCACACGCTGCACACATCTGGCCTTTATGGAAGGAAGCCTTTTAATAAAGATATCCATAGAAAGTGTTTATTTACTGAACATTTCTTTAATCTGTTTAGAATATAAACAATAAATATATTTCATAAAACGTGATTGGATCACCCTCAGATCCCCTCGATTATTTCCAACGTTATGGGAAGTTAATTATTCACTGATTATAATTTATTTTAAAAAAGTATCTGGTTTAATAATAAAACATTTTAATAGAAAGTGCCTTTGATAGCATCCAAGGATTCTGCCCAAATCCAGCAATAAATCATGTAGAAAACAAAAGAAAAATAATAATTTATAGTTAATACCTGACGTCATCATCAACTCTCTAAGGTGATTTAAACTGCAGGAAAAACTGAAACAAAGAGATTTACATCCTATATAGAAAAGACTATAAACAACGAGAAATGAAAGCATTTCTATGAGGTAATGAGGTCAAGAATACAACAATGTAAGAAACTAAATTAGAAGAGAAAAATACACAGATTAAAAAACCCAAAGAGGATAAAAAAAAAAGGATTTTATAATAACCTGTAAAATATTCAGGCAGCCAATGGAGAGAAACCAGGGCTGTGGTGATGCTCTTTTCCATGGCTGTGTCCAAACGTTCCTCCCTAACCCCTACATAGGGAACGCCATTTTAGACCAGGGGCTGGACGTCCACTGGATGAAAATTTTCCCACAATGCACCTGAAAGTAGGGATCATCCATGGGGTGTGTTCGACGTTATTTAACGTCCTCTAAGGATGCGGCCTACCTGGACTGGATCCTTCAAGGTCTGTGAAAATAAGGAGACCGAAGAGTTTTGGCTGTGAATTCAAACAGGTCCAGCGCAGAAGAATGAATACCAAACTTTTCAAAACTGTTTTTTTTTTTATTTTGTTTATTGTAAAGTGAACAAAGACTGATGAGAATCCAGATTGGAATAAAGGTTCCAACCACCAGGAGCAGAAACAAATAAAATCAAATGTAATGATAGAAACCTTAGTCAGTTAAATAACCTGCTGCTGTCATTCTGCACATCTCTGATGTTGCTGCTATTTTCAAACATCCACCATTACTGTAAAAATGTCCATAGCTGCATATTGGTTATTTATGCTCTAGGTACACAGTTTGATATTGTTAAAACACTTTAGAGTACAGGATCTTATTATTTACATTTCAACTCTTCAATATTATGTTATTCTAATACATTTTTCTAAGGTCCTCATTTGTATGAACATTTTTTTCTATAATCTATAATGTCCTCATTGTGGCACAATAGAGATTTTCTATTCTATAAAAGGGGTAGAAAGATATAAGTAAATCTAAACCAATGTATGTATAAAAATATATCTGCAAAATCTCTAATATTCAATAACAAAAAATACTTAGTTAAGCATATTGTGCAAAACAACAATAAAAAAATAAAACTCCTATATCAGATTTATAGTCCCCACCCTGCAGATATATTAGAATCTGTCCTTAAATTACAGCCAAACCCATTTACACAGTAACAGATAAAAACCTTTAGATAAACTCAAACATTACCGCCACATATCTGACACAATAACCATTAAAACAACTATTTTCATTCATTTAAGACGGAACTATTCACAGACTTGTATTATATTAAACTGAACTTCCAATATTCACCCCTGTTCTGCGCCAAGTAACCTTTCCTCTGATCACGGAGCAGCCGGCTTGCTTGGTCTCGCAATGAATCCTGGGTAAACCAAGGATAGAGACGATACATCAGAGGACGCATCCCATGAATTTGAACGTGGCCATGGTCTCTAGGTGAGCAGATATATCCCAGAATGCTTTGCAACAGCTCTGCTTGCAAAGCGTCATGGGATTAATTTGGAGGGCGAGAAAGAACAAAGATGGTGGCAGCGTTGTACGGGGAGGCGGAGTCACGCCACCACCAGGGAGTGAAAAGCAGTGATCATCAGTCTGAATGATCAGTTCACTATAAAGTGGTCTATACAGTGATGAAGGGGTCAGAGGTCAGGCAGCAGCAGACGTCCAAATAAAGACTGGCTGATAAAACAACCATGAAGAAATGAAGGCCTGGAGGATCGTTTCCATCTGATGCCTGAAAGAAAGGATTTGATTTCTGCTGTTTTTCTGATCTGGGAAAAGCTTCCCTTCACTGCGGCCTTTAATCGACTCTCAGCTTTAAATTCACTGTCCACCTTAAACCCAGCTTTGGGACTGTGGGCTCATTATTGCTAGGGGGCCAAGATTGATGGAGGAGACTGAGATGCTCCACTAGCTCCAAAAACAAACACCTCTGTCTGTTCTCCATTAAAATAGAGGAAATGTTGCTCCATCCAAGCTTTAATGCCCTCATGAGGAAATAAAAGAGGCTGAAATGTGACTTAAAGTCTGATAGGATCCAGATCAGAGCGTTCCCACTGCTCTAAACATCCTGATCTGATTCACTGGATCCCAAATAACCAGATCAGAGCCACATTGACCTGCAGAGGGAATGGAGCCAAACTCACTTTCTCTGAATAAACTTTAAAAGCATTTAGAGGTTTTAGAGCCAAACATGAAGGTTACAGGTTAGAAGAACTGATGAAGGAATAAACAGCATAGAAGAGGATTAAAACATTTAGAGGAAGCCTGCAGGTGCAACTGTTCAAGGATTATTTCAGGCAGTTTCTGACATACGAGTCGTTCTCTGCTGTAAACAAAAACCCTCTGATATACTGTACCCCTTTCACAAGGATAAAATAAAGCAGCTTTAAACGTGGAGCTGCTCTGGTGAGAGGGATCCAGACAGATAATAGAGAGAAACAATAACGCACACTGACTACGACCTGGCTTCCTTACATGCTGCACTCCATTGTTTACTTTCCTGATTTCTGTCACACTGGTGACATCATCAACGCTAACCCAGTGTGATGATGTCAGCAGACATGCAGCCACAGGGAAGACAGAGGCCATGCAGCTGCCAGTGAGGTGTTAGACCAGCTTTTTCTGCCAGTGGGAAGGAAACCAAATGCTGATTGTTAGCAGGTTGAAAAAACCTGGTTTGATGCGATATTTCAGCAGAAAGAGGCTGTAGGGTTATGGTTAAGATAAACTGCTAGAGCTGGACTTTATGCTCCATTACTGAGATTAAAATCACTTCCTGGTGGAAACCAAGGATGCTGAGGATTAATCCTCTGGATGGTTTTCAGCATTTAAAGGCTGATCTTCTGTTTCTGAAGGAGGACGGTTCTTTTTAAACAAACATTTACGTTTTTTATAGAGCAGAAAACCTACAGATACAGTTATAATGATAATGAGATAAACTGGGATTCCAACTATCAGTCCCATATCGTCTCCTCCATCCTTGCCTCTTCCATCCTCGCCTCCTCCATCCTCGCCTCCTCCATCCTTCTGTTCATCCTGGTTCCCTGCAGAACAGAAACCAGGAATTAGTCTGATCCATCAGGTAGGAAATGACAGCAGAACCTGTGCTGCTGTCAGAGAGCTGATTCTACAGAGTCTGATCAACATCTTTAGGAAACACCAACATCTGATCTGTTTCTCTCGTCCATCCAGAACCAATAAGCTGTTTCTAGATCATTTGAGTCCGAGTTTGTTAAACTTGCTTTATTGAAACTAACCCCTGGTCTACAGATCTATGTTTCAGAATAACAATGTCTAAATGATTTAGATCTAACAGATCGTGTCCTAATGCAAACAGTAGTGATCAGATTTGTTAAATGTTTTAACTTCAAAGATCACCGCTCCACTTTCTACAGTTTGCTTTGGGATATTTCTGATAGAAACACTTTTATTTTTCTTAATATATTAGGAAGAAATGTCAGTTTCTTGTGAATATATAATATATACATTTTTCATTCAAATATAGATATTTTTTGATTGTTATAAAGGTAATAAGGTTGTGTCCTGTCCTGCAATAACAATCTTGAATTAAAATGTTGTTTTTCAAAGTATTCCACTAAGAGCCCTAAAAAGGATTCAATAGTTGGACTGATAGGGGAATGTTGGCCTGGCAGGTCGGCAACCTGCAGCTCTTTAGGCTCCCTGGAGCTTTTTGCAAACTTTAGGAAAAATTAAATTTTTTGGTTTGTTTATTTTAATATGATGTGCAGGAGGTCAAACAGACATTCATTCTGTTTTCCAATGCTGTAAACATTTGTATAATAAATACATTTAAACAATATATATGTAAACATTTATTTCAGCAGCACCTGTGGAGCCTGGATTGAAGCCAGGAGGCTCTGATCAGGCTGAGCTCAAAGCTCTGATCCTGGATTTAGTCAAACAGCTGGAGGTTCAGAGTGACTCACCTGCAGGAGGAGGAGGAGCCTCTACGTCCAGGTAGATGCTGGTGATGAGCTCCATACTGCCGCCTGTTCCACTCTGAACCACTCTACACTCATACGTTCCTTTGTCCTCAGTCCCCACGTCCTTCAGAACCACAGAGACGTCTCCATCCTCCATGTTTCTGTCCTTCAGGTCCACTCGGTTCATAAAGGATGGATGCTGATTAGATGGATCAATCCGCTCATCTCGGTACAGAAGAACATAATCTAATCCCAGATCAGTTCTGCTCCACTCTGCAACCAGAACTAGGTTCCTGCTGTAAAGTCCACATGGCAGAAGAACCGTCTGTCCAGGTTCAGCTCTGATCAGCTGATCTATAGGAGACAGAAGGAGTCACAGACATTCATCTGGAACATGTGGAGCTTTACGGTACATCTATTTGATCAGTTTTGAACCGAACATGTCTGTGTTTAATTTCAGATTTACTTAAAAAGGTTTGATTTTATTTCTTGCAGGTTAAATGTCCCTTCAGTGTGTCTGAACGGTCATTTCTAAATCAGAGCACCTGCTCAATGCTCAGCATTAAGAAACCTTAACCCAATAAACTATAGTTTATTTGGGAAGTGGCAGCTTAGTGCTCAGGCCAGAGAGCTTGGAATCCTGAGGTTCTGAGTTCGAGTCCCACTCCCACAGCCTCCACTCTGGGTCTCTGAGAAAGACCCTCAACCCCTCGACGCTCACTGGGCGCTGCACGATGGCAGCCCACTGCTCCCCAAGGGGATGGGTTAAATGCAGAGGTACATTTCTCCAATATGTGATCAATAAAGTTCAATTATTTTATCATCATTACTTTGTCTGACAGTGGCAGCAGCTTTTGGATAAAACTTCTAACTCTTTGTCCATTCTAAGGGTGAGTATTGCTCTGGGTGATGCGACACGATACGCATCACTATACTTGAGTCACAACATGATTAGGGCTGCAACTAAGGATGATTTTTTTCTGCAAATCAATTATCTGACGATTATTTTTCTGATTAATAATGGGATAGCAAGGGTTCCTTAAAGATTTTTTACTTTTTTAGTAACCGGGTGAAACTCAAACTTTTCCACTTGAGGAGTTCTGGATAGAGCAGATTCATATTTTTTAATCTTAATTTTTTTTTTTACAATTTCTGTATAATTCCTCCTCTAAATTGGTTGCTCTGTGAGCTAAACGCATGTTATAGAGCCTCCATATTCCAGTTAAAGATGAATTACTAAATGAATCTCTCCATCCATTTTCTGTGACACTTATCCCTGCTGGGGTCGTGAAGGATGCTGGTGCTCATCTCCTCCGCCTCCAGCTTTCTGTCTGCTGTCATCATGCAGATCAGGCTGCCTGCGCTGCAGCAGAGGGAACCTTTCCACTTCTAATCCAGATTGAAAATGAAATGCACATGTGCAAATATGCTGTTAATTCAAACCTGATTTTAAAATTAATCTTAAATATTTTTTTCAAAGACACAGTTGTCTCAGATAAAATTAAATAACTGCCTTTAGACTCTGCAGCCTTATTCTTTTCATTTCTTCTCCTCCTGTATTCGTGCCTTTGCACTGTTTTCTTCTTATTTTTGGTGGTTGGCAAACAACTAATGATGCGTTTATGGCACCACCTGGTATAGAGCGAGGAACTAAATGAATTATTTGCATTTTTCTTTACTCGTCTCTATAAAACTCTTAAAATCAAGGTTTTCCTTTAAGCTAATATCTCTCTGCTCTGCTTTGACAGACAGCAGAAAATATATAAATAAAATAGAAAAGTAAAAAATTAAATATGCAAATTAGGTAATGACATCATCCAGCGCCTTTTAGGACAGCCAATAGCAACTTTTCTGTTCCATCTACCTCAATGGTCGCCTGGTTTATGTCCGTTTTAATGTTTATTCATAACTTTCTGTTATTTGCATTTTCATCTGTTAAGTTTATTTAACAAACAGAAATTTTCCAAATATTCAAATGTAAAATTTTAAAAAACTAAAACAATCTCTGATTACAGCGTCTGCTCAATCCGCCATCTTAACCTTGTTTAGCAACTAGAAAAACTTTGCTTTGCTCCTGATTCCATGAGTCACATGACCAGTGACACGTTGATCAACCAGTCAGAACCGAGTCAGAAGCAACTTTCAGTCTTTCAGAGCTTAATATTGACTCACCAGCAGAAAGAAACATGGAGGATCCAAGGCAGAGCAGCAAAGCCAGGAGCCAGGAGAGAGCAGCCATTCCAGGCAGACTTCCTGATCCCCACTGCAGAGGAACAAGGAGATTTAATAAAACAGAAAAAGACACAGGAAGGATTATTAAACATCTAGCTTCACCTCTCACTCCAGGCTCAGTTCTTCTACAGGTTCTGATCCAGTGGGGGTTTCCACCAAAAGCCACTACGGTGCTGCATACAGGGACCTGTTTAACAAAACCAAGAGCAGGAATTAAAATCTGGATTTTCTGGATATTTGGGTCAAATGAAGCAGAATCTCTGATTCACCAAAGCATTAAAATATCAGTTACCATGGTAACTATTCTGCTCCAGACCAGGCTAACGGCCATGCTAGCTCTAACCTGATGCTGTTCTATTGGTGCTACCAGACCATCAGTCCTACTGTGAGACAATGGGTCTGTTCTGACCTGTGGTTGAACCATCCTACCTCTGAGGCAGGGAGCTGGCTTCCTGCTCAGGTAGAGCCGCTGATGGAGGCGGTGGGAGGAGCCTGTGGAGGAGCAGGACAGAAACCTTTGCAGCAGGAAGACGTTACTTTGTGACTGGATCAGGATGGAGGCTCAGGTTGTCCATGAGGAAGATCGTTCCCCTCTGCCTGTGAAATGAATATATAAACATTTAGTGTATTTTGATCATTAGATTTCAGTTCTACAGATGAGCACAGCGGCTAAAGGCCTGAACACACCGGCTGCCTGTTTGGCCACGCCCCCTACCTGACGTGCAGCGCTGCTCATTCCTCATGACCACAGATTGACCATGGCAGCAACAACGGGTAAACACAATCCAGAATGATCTGGTTCTGCACGCTGAACTCTGCTCTTCCAGCTAAGCTTGAGCAGAAATCCATCTTTAACTGATCTTAACTCAGAGTCTGAGCTTTACGCGCCACTCTGATGGTTTGCTCTCAGCTGTACGGCTCTTCCTGCTCTCGCTACTTAATAAACTATATGTGGCTGATCATCCTCTGCCAAGCGTTAAAAATCCCTTTTTCTAATTATCAGGATTTTATTCCTTCCAACTCACAAGAGGTGATGCTAAACATTATTTATTTCTACCAAAAGGAATCCATAAATAATAAGAAAATATTTCATTGCTTTCTGTTTATTCCTGGATAAAGAGCCAGGTGATAAGGTACATAGATCTTTGAATATTTCTCTCTCATAGTTTTTCCTTGTTTTGTCATCAAAACATTCTGTTTCCTTTAAAGGTTTCAACATTTTAGTTTACCTATATCGTTGAAATTTAGGTTTGGATTGTCACGAAATTATTAGGAAATTATGTTAGGTTCAAAACCAAATCAACAAAACAAAAACCAACAAAACCAAAATAAGATTCAAATCCTCTCAATTACACTGATTAATCTAAGATAATGAAATGAAATTCCCTCCTTTTCCTTTCATGCTTCTTACAGTTTACCATAACATGTTCAATTGTTTCTTTCTTACAGTTCTTACAGTTTTGTTTCCATAACATGTTCAATTGTTTCTTTCTTACAGTTTACCATAACATGTTCAATTGTTTCTTTCTTACAGTTTACCATAACATGTTCAATTGTTTCTTTCTTACAGTTTACCATAACATGTTCAATTGTTTCTTTCTTACAGTTTACCATAACATGTTCAATTGTTTCTTTCTTACAGTTTACCATAACATGTTCAATTGTTTCTTTCTTACAGTTTACCATAACATGTTCAATTGTTTCTTTCTTACAGTTTACCATAACATGTTCAATTGTTTCTTTCTTACAGTTTACCATAACATGTTCAATTGTTTTGTTTCTTTCTTACAGTTTACCATAACATGTTCAATTGTTTCTTTCTTACAGTTTACCATAACATGTTCAATTGTTTCTTTCTTACAGTTTACCATAACATGTTCAATTGTTTCTTTCTTACAGTTTACCATAACATGTTCAATTGTTTCTTTCTTACAGTTTACCATAACATGTTCAATTGTTTCTTTCTTACAGTTTACCATAACATGTTCAATTGTTTCTTTCTTACAGTTTACCATAACATGTTCAATTGTTTCTTTCTTACAGTTTACATGTTCATAACAACATGTTCAATTGTTTCTTTCTTACAGTTTACCATAACATGTTCAATTGTTTCTTTCTTACAGTTTACCATAACATGTTCAATTGTTTCTTTCTTACAGTTTACCATAACATGTTCAATTGTTTCTTTCTTACAGTTTACCATAACATGTTCAATTGTTTCTTTCTTACAGTTTTCACTTTCTTACAGTACTATAACATGTTCAATTGTTTCTTTCTTACAGTTTACCATAACATGTTCAATTGTTTCTTTCTTACAGTTTACCATAACATGTTCAATTGTTTCTTTCTTACAGTTTACCATAACATGTTCAATTGTTTCTTTCTTACAGTTTACCATAACATGTTCAATTGTTTCTTTCTTACAGTTTACCATAACATGTTCAATTGTTTCTTTCTTACAGTTTACCATAACATGTTCAATTGTTTCTTTCTTACAGTTTACCATAACATGTTCAATTGTTTCTTTCTTACAGTTTACCATAACATGTTCAATTGTTTCTTTCTTACAGTTTACCATAACATGTTCAATTGTTTCTTTCTTACAGTTTACCATAACATGTTCAATTGTTTCTTTCTTACAGTTTACCATAACATGTTCAATTGTTTCTTTCTTACAGTTTACCATAACATGTTCAATTGTTTCTTTCTTACAGTTTACCATAACATGTTCAATTGTTTCTTTCTTACAGTGTACCATAACATGTTCAATTGTTTCTTTCTTACAGTTTACCATAACATGTTCAATTGTTTCTTTCTTACAGTTTACCATAACATGTTCAATTGTTTCTTTTCTTACAGTTTACCATAACATGTTCAATTGTTTCTTTCCTACAGTTTACCATAACATGTTCAATTGTTTCTTTCTTACAGTTTACCATAACATGTTCAATTGTTTCTTTCTTACAGTTTACAGTTTTACATAACATGTTCAATTGTTTCTTTCTTACAGTTTACCATAACATGTTCAATTGTTTCTTTCTTACAGTTTATCATAACATGTTCAATTGTTTCTTTCTTACAGTTTATCATAACATCTTCAATTGTTTCTTTCTTACAGTGTACCATAACATGTTCAATTGTTTCTTTCTTACAGTTTACCATAACATGTTCAATTGTTTTCTTTCTTACAGTTTACCATAACATGTTCAATTGTTTCTTTCTTACAGTTTACCATAACATGTTCAATTGTTTCTTTCTTACAGTTTACCATAACATGTTCAATTGTTTCTTGTTGCTCATAACATGTTTTCACATACCGTTGTTATATTTACCTATTTTGAATAAAGTATTGTTTAATCCTGTCTGCCCAAATCTAAGTCTTGATATAATTGTTTCTCCTTCTTCTGTTCCTTCCTGCTCATCTCATTTCTCCCTCTCTCCTCTGGATCAGATGAAACCATCATCCTTTCCTCCTTTCCTCTCTTCCTTCCTTTGCTTTTGCCTCCTTTCCTTCAGTCTCTGTTTATTGATGCTCTTTGTTTCCATCTTACTAATTTTAACTGACAATGCCTCCTTTGCAGCCTTATATGCCATTTTATTTCTTTTAACTCCTCTGTGTGCTGGAACCCATAAAATATGACTGTTATCATTTGAATTCTGTTTAATGTTTGCTGGATTTCAAACTAGCATGCAAATATCTGCTCTGCTATCTGAATGACTTCTCTGCTAAACTGATTAGAGATGCTAATCTGAACATACAAATCCCTCTAAATGGTCTCATTTCAACCATGCTAACTAGCATGCTAACTAGCATGCTAACTCACCTTTAGCAGGTGAGGGTGGGATCAAAGCACGCGGCTCCTGGCTCACTGCTAGCTGCTGCCTGAGTCACATGGAGGAAGTTTGCTTTAAAATACTAAACAAAGAGAAAAAATATCAAATAAACCGATGTTTCCACTCTCCACCTTCACTCTCACCTGGCTGGTTGAGCTGACAGGTAAACTCAAGCCACGCCCATTTCCGTGCTCTAGCCTTTCAAAATAAGAGCTCATTCCTCTGATGTTAAATGATTCTCTACTGTGGTATATGGTGTAATTAGCGGTCAGTGCCGCCAGAGGGCGCCTGGTTCACTGAGGTCATCTTTACCACTGACCACAGAGCTGAAAGCACATTTCTACTGCAGCATTATTTTATTGTGTTTAATATTTATGTCACCTTTGGTTTGTTTCTCTCTGGATTTTAATCCTGGTTTAGTTTTTGGTTCCATCCATGGAGGTTTTATTAGGTTTCCTGTTCTTATTTCAATTAATGAATAAATGAACATTTACTAAAAGTGTTTGACCACTATGGATTTAATCTAAATTGGTTCTCATTGATCCATGTTGAATGTTCATCACTGAACAATTTGTTGATGTTATTGTCATCATGCTGCTCCTCATCTTTTAATTAATTATCCAGAAATCATATGTATTAGCAGCATTCATTTCCACAGACTACAGTGTAATGATTGGTCCTTCCTGTTCAAACTCAGATTAACCTAAACCAGAACCTGGCTGTGTTAATCTAGAAAGATTCTATGTTGTTTCAATATAATAACATAGCTTGATTGAAACAGTCTTTATCACTCCCAGTCTAAATCAACTCTTCTTTGTTCTTTTTCTTTCATTTGGTTAGTAGATAGACGATTCTTTGTTATTGTGTTTTTATACATAAAACAAACTTTGTTCCTCAAACTGAATTGCTGAGGGTTGAATAAAGTCAATGTTTCCATAAAGCGTGTTTGTAGCATTTCTATTATGATCCATTGGCTGAGATGAGATCATAGCAAAGCCAGTTTACAGAGACAGAGCTGTGATGACATGAGGGTCTTCAAATAGTCTTTAATATATTTACAAAGGAACAATACATGCTTAGTTTAACCTGAGACTGTTTTATAAACTCCAAGGATGCAGATATTGCATTTAAAAGTCATCTTCTCAGGACCCTTCTAGTAAAATGTTTTGAGCAAAAGTGTCACATGATCTAAGGCATCTTCCCAGGGGCTAAGCCCCCCAAATATAGGATCCTAAAGACGTCCATGGACATCAATCAGAACTCTGAATAAGTTTGGTGGCAAATTCTTCCAGGATTTTAGGATCCAGAAAGCTGGATATCCATTAATCTGAGTTAATTTTATACTGTGAATTAATCTGAACTAACTCTGGTTCAGAATATCTAAATCTCATCGTTTCTTTGGCAGAGGACAGTTTCCCTTCCTGCAGGACATGCAGATGTGGATCCAGACACTGCAGACAGAAAAAATCCTGAAACTTCAGAAATAAACTGAAATAGAGCATCTTAGAGTAAATACATTAAGTGTCTGATCGTTCTAAATCCACAAGATAATCAAAGGAAAAATCATCAGAGCTGCAGGTAACAGTAAAGCTGTCATGATCTTTTTCCTCCCTGCCTCAATTATCATTTATTCCTCTCACCTGTTTCCTTTGGTTTATATTCTGTTCAGCCTGTGCATTTGGGGCCAGATCATTATTTGTTTTTCTGTTAGCCTGTTTGTTATGTTGAGGCCAAGGTTCTTGTCCTGGATCCTGGCTGCCCAGTGGAAAGAGTTTTTTTTGTGTCTGTCTCATCTCCTGATCGTCCACTGTTCCCTCCCCTGCTGAGCCCTCTGGGTTTTGGCTCTGTACACAGGGAGGTTCAGTTTTTATCCAGTAAGCCTGGCTCCAAGGAGGAGACCAGTTTAAAGGTCCTGCTCAAGTTGTGGTTCTATGTCCTGTCTCGGCTACCCTCTGCCACTGAACCTGCCCGTCTGCACCTCATCCTGTCTGCTCCTGTGCGTGACGCCTGGTCACGCTTCTGACTCCTGTTGGACTCTGAACCTGCCTGGGGGCTCTACGAGGGCCTAGAAGTCTGGATCCTGCCTGTTTCCTGCTCTGTTCTGGATCCCTGACCAAGATGGAAGCTTCCAGCATGTCCTCTCTGGGACTGCAGCACTTTCCGGGACATTCTTGGACTGGACTGTTAAACCAGGTAAGTGACCAACTCAGATAGTCATCTGTCCGATGATCGTGGTCACTTACCTTTGTTTCTCCCACAACAGAGTGTCTGTGATTGGGCGGTGCCCTGCCCCCCACCTGCAGTCGCCACATGCCACAGATCCTAGCAGCTCCCCTTTAAGTTTTGTTCATTAAATAAACGTTTTGAACTTGCCCACTGACTGTCTGCTTGAATACTGGGTCCATCTGTCCTCGCTTCTTGACAGAAGCTAGAATTAATATCTCACATTTTGAGAGTTCAAGCAATATCTATTCCTATATTAGTGTTTTATGTATAAATATATGATAAAGGCGGTAAAGGTAACATGTTTTAATCAAAAAGTAACATTCTTTTGCTAAATTTAATTATATTTAGGTAAAATTATTTTTCTTCACATCTATTATTGGATGTTTTTTCTCTCCAGTAGATGGCGCCAAAGTACCAAAGGAATAGGAACAAAACCCAAACATCCAGAGATTTTATCATCTCAGTGGTTTCCAGTTAATCTCAGAGCTCAGATTATAATTTAATGTCTGTTTCTTTAATCCCATTAAAGGCTTAGCTCCATCTCAGCTCTCAGATATTTTCACATTCGGACAGAGATGAACGTCCTTCAATCGCTGCTGCTCCCTTGATGTGGAGAAACTTTGCATTCATTATCATTTTACTGTATTTAGATGTTTAGATTAAGTTTTACTTTAATTATCTGAATTAAACAGCTAAAATCTGTAGCTTTAAATATTTAACATCCCAATGAGTCTCTGAATCTGCCATATTTTCATAGAACCAATGATTGTTTATTGGTCTCTAAATAATTTTATGCATTTTTGTTTCCTTGATCAACCTTTGGATATTTGACACCAATTATGATTCACTATTGATAAAAAAAAAACTGATAAATAGAAAATAACAAAAAAAAAAAGTTCTTCAGATCAATTGTATGTACTGTGAGAATAAAGTTTCTTGTATTGTCGTCATTTTTTAATGTTAACACAAATTACTGTTCAGCATGTGGAATAGAAGCAGAGAAATAAAAAATGTGAAAAACAACATAAACTTTGATTATTTTTTGCAGTTTATTAAACAAATGTATTTTAAATCCCTTTAACAGTAAACAGATTAATCTAGTTTTAATTTATGTGCTTGTTGCTGTAAACTTCTGAATATTTTAGGCCCTTTGTTCTCTAGTAAAACCCAATCTGACCACTAGGTGGCAGAAGGCTCTATATGACAGAGGATCCACTGATTGGTTGATCTGATTAATGATCATGATGACATTTCAGAAGGTCTTAGTTTCTCATATAACAGATAATCTGTCAGAAGATGAAAGTAAAGAAATGTAAAACTGACAGATTTCATCATTTAAATAGAATAAACTCATTTTAATTCTGAAAAACTGAAATGTATCTAATTGATCACCTTTATTTGGCCATAAATCGCAGTTAATCATGACAATCAGATCCAGGATGAAGATTTCTGACCTCAAGTAGAGAAATTAGACTTTTAAATCAGATATTTACTGAAATCAATGTGCAGAAAGAAAGCAGATTAGTTTTAGCAGTCAGACAGGACACTAAGCTGAGATCAGGAGGTCCTCAGGGATGTGTGCTCGGTCCTTTGCTCTTCCCTCTGGTCACACACGGCTCTACAGACAAATCGTTTAGAAACTCATTAAATTTACTGATTAAACAACAGTAATTTAATAACATGTTTTCCATATTAGGAGTGAAACCTGTATTGCTGTAAGGTATTAACAGAAATCTGTCACTAAATGTAGATAAACTAAGGATCTGATTGTGAGTGTTGAACATTAAACCTCTGCAGAGAGAGAGAGAGAGAGACATGAAACTTCTGGAAGTCTGATGCTAAAGCTAACAGACTGGAGATGAGCTCTTAGCAGAGAAAAGCATTTAGACCAGCAGGAGGCAAGGTCAGCCCTTAGTGCCTCTGTTCTGCAGCTTTTGCATGCGTCCCTTCTTCAACACACCTGAATCAAATAAAGGGTTAATTTCCAGGCCTCTATTAGACTGAGATACCAAGGAGATAATTTGGCCGTTAGTTTCAGGAATGCTGGAGCAGAGATGCATGGAAAAGCTGCAGAACAGTGGCACTGAGGGCTGAGGTCGCCCACCACCTGACGAGCTAAGAATGGTAGAACATATTTAGATGAAACTCTTCCTGAAAGATGAGATCAGACTTTATTAAAGTGTTAATGAGGTCAGANACACGACGCTCTTATATATATATATATATGAATATATGAATATATATATATATATATGAATATAAAAAGTGTGACAACTAGCCCTGTTCTTCCTGAATACACTGAGCTTTTTTATAAAATTGTGCACAAGTACTTTGCCATCTTTTTTGTTATTGTGTTTTGTGTATTATATAAAGTAAAGTATAAAGTAATTTTAGGTTACATAATGGTGATTATTGCACCACAAGGAGATTTTTGTTCTTAATTTAAATTGGAATGTGAGTCAAACTGTAGTGTGCCTAAATGTTTCTCTTTTGAGGTCATATATCGCCACGGGGAGACTAAAATGTCAGGTCTGTTTGCCTGCAGCTTCCAGGCTGCAGCTAACTGTTATCAGCCTTTTCATTTAGCATGATAAAGTGAAGGGCCCACATGGTGTGACAAGAGCTGAAAGTCATTCAGCTACTTTGACAATAAAATGTAATACTTAAACTCAAAGCAAAAAAAATTGTCTTTGTGTTTTTGTAAATAAAATATAACAGTCAAAAGGTTTTCATTCAATTAACAATGTTTGATGAATTACTCATTCAGAATCAGAATCAGGAATACTTTAATAATCCCAGAGGGAAATTACTTTTGTTACACACTCCAGTTAGAATTTTATACAATATATACACACATCCAACTATACAATATAAAAAAGATAAAAATAAGAATAAAAATGAGATAAAATATATACATTACCTGGTATGCTTTGTTTGGTACCTAATTGACTCAAATGCAATCCCTCACACTAAGCATGCTTGTAGTAACAGTGGAGAAAGAAAACTCCCTTTGCTAACAGGAAGAAACCTCCAGCAGAACCCAGGTCTTAGTGTTAAATGCTCATCTGCGAGGCCGACTGGGGTTCAAGGAAGACAGAAACAGAGATTACAAAAGCAGCTATAAAAGGCGGCCCCGTCCAGGAAACACACAGCCAGGCAGATGAGCTCCGAGCCAGCTCCCATGCCAGAGGACTAAGATAGCACATCCAGCCAGTCACAGTCAGAGAGAAACAGGACTACACTGTGAAACAACAGTTGTAAAACTTTGATAGCCAATACCTTTTTTAAATGTTTAGTTTAAACCTTGATTGGTAAAATAGCTTTTCAGACACGTGTCTGAATGTGTATTCAATTTTTTTTATGTTGTTGTCTCAGGAGTAGAAATAAAAATATGGTTGAGGATTGTTTTTTCATTGCTACTGGATCAGTATCTATTTTGATCATTTTGATTGAAATCAACTTCACTCATTACTCTCGCCACAATTGTATTGTATTTGTACAGGATAAAATTTTTTTTTATAATGTATTAATTAAGTTTTCTATCTTTGCAGTTACTTTGAGCTGGAAAGCAGTGGCGTGAGAGAGGAGATCAGATACCACTACCGCTTTAAGGGCAAGCCACGAACTGAGTCCTTCCCCTATAGGCTTGCTGATGGGCAGTGGCACAAGATCGCTCTCACAATCAGCACCTCCCACCTCTTGCTGCACGTTGACTGTAACAGGTAATGCACATAATCCTCTAAGAAAAGCTAATAGCTTTCATAAATATCTTTATTTAAACTGGCCTCTTTTGGATTGACATATTTATTAAGCTGCCTGTGATCATCAAAGTAAACATTTGTTTACTGGCATGTCAGTGAGAATAAGAGATTGTTAACAGCTAAGAAGGAAGCACTCTAAGACAAATTTAGCACACAGAAAATGTGAGAGGGAGGTGGTATGTTTGCATAACATTCTGTAGCTCTGCAGAGAGTAACATGTTCAGTGTGTTTATCTGACACAGTTCATTCATGCTGTAAAAGCTAACAATAATATAAATCCCTCACCCGGTCTCAAGTAAAGACCTTAAACCCCGTCAGAGCTGATCAATTTACATACACTTTAGCTATAATGCTAACTTATTTCTTACATTTCTATAAGAGTTAGGAAGAAGCTACATACATTTTCCCTCAGCATCTGAATGGTTGACATGCACTAAGGATTGTAAATCGTTGTAGAAATGGTGTGTCACCTTTAGCTGTATGATGCACTGAATGATTTATCTTATTATTGATTTTTCCCACATGCTTCATATCCCCATATGGCTATTATCCTCTTTATTAATTGAAAAGTCATATGATATTTGTAAGACTGCAGACAGTGGTGAGTAAGTGGTGAGTTTTAATACAAAACACCCCCTCCCCCCC
>JAGKQL010003079.1:0-26639 GCA_018398635.1 Cyprinodon brontotheroides | reverse complement strand
TGTATGTGTTTCTGAGAATATACACTTTATAACATATCTAGAAAAAATAAAAAAATCTTTAAATTAAGTGTATTTACCCCTTACTTTGAGTAGGTAAATGAGATCTTGCCAATGGAATTAGCATTTTTACTCTTAAAATAACACAATTAGATAATATGCACTTTGAAATAAGATGATGCAATTGTGTTTTCTTATTCTAACTGTAAATTGTCTTGTTCCATTGGCAATGTGTCTCTTTTACCTCCTCAATCCAAGAATAAATGCACTTATTTAAAAAAAAAAAAGACTTAGATTTAGATTTTTTTCCAGTGTACTCATAAGGCAGACAAACATTTTTATCTGATCGCTGCCATCAGACATCTTGTGTTGAATAGTTACACATCAGACACATCAATAATTCTCTTTAACAAGGGATAACCAGGTCAAAAGGTAGGATTTACAGCTCTGACCTTTTTTTTACATTCCTAAATATGTACATGTATACAGTAACAGTGAGGTCTGTACCCTCCGGCTTCAAGCCGTTGTGAGCATAGGTATTGGTTAATCAGTGGTGCTTCCACTTCTATTTGAAATAGTCGAGACCCGCTACCAAGAAGAACTTCTCCAGGAACAGCTCAGAGTCCAGGACGGCGATGTGGGCGGCGCGGCCGATCAGGGTGTTTGCTGTGTTCGGTAGGGCATGAAACACGTTCTGCCGGATCAGTCGGCACTCCTTGGCCTCCACAACTGGCTGAAGGAGGTTGTTGATCATCTCTGTGTAAACAGGCCCTTTAGAACAAAACAAGGAATGACACATTAACAACTTTTTACGGAAGATGTCGCCTTAAAAATGTTAAAATACCATCTCTTTATGCAGGTTGTTTAAAGGTGAAATATCACCCAATGGCAATATTTAAAGACCAAACAACTAACATCAAAGGTTAAAACTATGTTTATAAATTTGGTGGGAAGCAGCAACTATGACACTAACCTTTCTTGCAAACACATTATACTCCTTTAACTGTTCCACATCAGACCAGCCCTGAATGACAGTTATAAATATATTATATGCAATAAACTAAGAGAACAGGGGATTTTTTCACCCCTGATAAACAACGCCCAACGACGTCCGATAATGACATCTCATAAAAGAGTACCCTATTTTTAGGGACTATAAGCCGTTTCATAAGCTTTGAACCTTGCGTCCCATTGTCCGATGCGACTTTTTTAATGGATTTTTTAATGATTTTTTGATATCGTAAGCATTTTTTTTTTGTTTATTCCACTGTCGTATGGCACTAATTTTCCTGGCGGAAGGGCATGTGATCAGACACACCGGCCTTTTCTCAATTCACAAGAACACGAGTACGGACTTGTGTTCTCGCCAAGTATGTTCTTGAGAAGAACACAGGAAAGTCATAAATCTGGGTCAATTGGAACAGACGCGTACTTGTGATGTCACCACACGCTCAGCTCGTCTGGAGATGCATTTTACCTTATTAATAATCTCTAGATAATAATAAATTCTTACTTTTTTCATTTATTGGGGGAATAATAATGAACACAGATGGATAAACACAAATCAAATGAACATTTTGCAAAATAAGACAACAGAAATCCCCATCAGAGCCAGAGAGGGCTGCTGCAGGCGGACTAACGTTAGCCCTGGCTGCCGTTACCCTCAGAGGTCCGCTGGTTGCCACAGTTCTCTCTACTTCGGAATTTTATTATTTATTTTTATTACGCATTAAGTCAGTAAATGGGCCATATAGTGATGCTTAAAAATATAATGTTCTTGTCTCAAATGATCTTAAAACATACTTTTATTGAACAACAGCAAGAGAAAAGTGAAATTTTAAGTTAATACTCCATTGAAAGCTTCTGCTGCTGCAGTGCAAGTCTGCTCTGATGCATGCTGGGTAAAGAGAGAGGGGCGAGAACAGAATCTGGGGGCTTTGTACATTCTCGGTCTGCTGTTCTTGTGAATTGGAACAGTACTAGGGTTGAGGCTGATCACGTTTCACGAGTACACGAGCACATGAGAACGCAGTTCCAATTGACCCATATTTATCCTGCGTGCTCCCGTTCTCCCAGAGTCCACACTTTCCTGTGTTCTTCTCAAGAACATACTTGGTGAAAACACGAGTCCGTACTCGCGTTCTTGTGAATTGAGAAATGGCCTCAGTGTGCTCATGTCAACTTTTGTCAATTTGATGATGGAGCCAACAGTGGAACGTAAACTGCCTGTAATGTCCTATTTTTAGGTAAATGAGATACTTTGTCAATGAAATAAGTATTTTTATTCTTAAAATAAGATAATTAGATAATATGCATTTGAAATAAGATGATGAAATTGTGTTTTCTTATTTTAAATGTTAATTGTCATTGAAAAAATGTTTCTTTTACCTCCTCAGTCCAAGAACAAATGCACTTATTTTAAGAAAAATCTAATCTATCTCTATCTAATCTATGTTTTGGTTATTTTCCAGTGTAATCCAGGCTGCAGAAGGCTACCCATTGCACTGCAGCTGTCCAGGAAACAGTATAAACAACTTGAGCTTCATACTGATTAAGTTTTGAGGACATAACAATGAAAAAATGTGTAAAAATAAAAAGTGTAAATAATAATATCACAAGGCAATGCTAAAATATATTTACAGATAACATATCTTTGACAACCCAGGGTTATGGAGTTCCAAAATATCACTTTCTGACCTGTAGTTCTGTCTTTCAGGGCAGTTGTGCACATCTCTATCCTGGCTGAGTGGAAAGGAACATATCGGTCCTGAGGTGAAGCGACCAGCACCACGTTCTTGAAGTACTGCAGCCCTAAAAGCCCCATAAAAGCAGAAAACAAATGAAACGGCTGCTTGTTTTGAAGTGTTAGAGGCAGACAGAGGTAGGGCGAGATGAAGTAAGGGAAGAAATCAGTTGTAAAACATAAAGTACAATCACCAAGTGCAACAGGCTTGATACAATAAAGCTGTGTTTTTTTTTTGACAGGCTTTTGGATCATTTTCTCAGCCACAGCTCTGGGGATGTGTGTGTGTGTGTGTGTGGGTGGGGGGTGGGGGGGGTGGGGGTAGCATTTTCAGGCTTATCTTCTTCATGCCTGTGTGACAAACGGCTGCTTTGTTCCGAGCCCTCAGTGGGGAGGCGTCACGCAGCTCTTTGGTGTGTGTGTGTGTTTCTAAGCTGACACTCGCAGAATTTTGACAAACAAAATAGACAAAGTGACAACTTGGTTTTATGAATATTTGAAAAGAGTGCCTTTCAGGATGCCGCTTGTAAAGCGCGGCCGTCAGCATGCTGCCTTTGTTCGGGACGCATTCATATCGTACCTGGTTTCTGACTCAGGAGGTAGAGAAATGTTTTCCGTGGATCAACGTGGTCTCTGAATGTCAGCTGCAGCAAGGATCCAGATTTCTTCAACTTCTGCATCACCCAAAGACCTAATGAACAAACCCACAGACATAAAACACTTTACACTTTCTGATACTACACTCAGCAAAACAAAAACAAAACACTAAGCTTTTGGTTTTGCTCCAGTTTTTTATGAGACAAACTTAAAGATCTAAACGTTTTTCCACATACACTATATAAGCATTTCCCTCAAACCAGTCTAAATCTGTGATAGTGAGCACTGAGATAATCTATGCCAACTCACAGGTGTGCCATGTCAAGATGCTGATTAGACACCATGATTAGTGCACAGGTTAGACCTCAGCTTCCCACACTAAAAGGCAACTGTAACTGCGAAAAGTGTTTTTGATCTTGTTTTGAGAAAAATCTTCTCAAAAGATCAATATTTTAAAAGAGTCTATTCTTGCTTAATATATTAATCTTAAAACCAGGTGCAAAATGCTTTTTGGTTGTTCTAAGTTTTTAATTGGTTAGAAGTAAAAACTTTTGCAGAGTAGGAAATAATTTAGGATTGTCCCGATCCAATATTATCATTGGATGTCTGTTTAATATTAGCCAAAAACTGATAGCAGATTTTTTTCAGCCAGCATCTAAAATCGCTCATGACCAGGGGGACTGGAGACGCTTTGCTTTGCATTAAAGTAAAGATCAAATGTGATTTTAGACTTTTCTTTTCTAATTTAAAGTTAAAAGATTTAAAAAGACGTCGAGAATCAAGAATCCACCTTCGTATTCCATTTTCTTTGTGAGTTTTTAAAGTGTTTAACAGAGACGCTAGCACACTCGGCGGCGGAGTACACAGAGTGAAGCCGGAAAAGACTACAACTGTGTAACAGGCCCCATTTCCTCGGCTTTTCCGGTGGCAGTAGCTGAATATTGACTATTCCAACAGAACTCACGCGGGTATTTACAAAATGCTAAATAAAACACTACAGAGAACGTTTTTCTTCTGAAACTTTTTTTGGAACGCCATTGAACAGCTGGACGACGACCGGGTGAGTAGCATATTTTTAAAAAAGAACGTTTAAGGTTGTTTTAAGGACGGATCATTATCGGACATGCTCTATGGAAGCCATTCTAAAAACAGCCAGGGTGATTCTAAATGAGCCAAAAAGCAGAGACAGGACCAATTGTCAAAATTTTGGTGTCGATCATTCGATTTCATCCGGGACACTACAGAAAATGGGCTAAAAGTGTTAAAACCGAACTTCTCCTTTAACCGCCGGGCCCATTGAAAAAATTCAATGGAAGTGTTCTTATTTTAAATTCTGTCCTTCTTTTATGTTTTTTTTCCATTTATCCGTCAGGGTCCTGGTGTCCATCTTCAGCAGTCTATGAGCAGAAGGCAAGGTACACCCTGGACATAACCCATGAAGTAATAAAAGACCACTGATCACTAGAAAGTGTTTTTATCTTGTTTTGAGTAGAATCTTCTAAAAAGAAGATCAATAATTTAAAAGAGTCTACTCTTGCTTAATAAATCAATCTGTGCTGCTTCCATCAACACCTTTGTTTATAGATGCTGGAGATCTGCCTGTTTTCCAGTGTAGTCCTGTTTCTCTGACCGTGGACTGAGTGGATGTGCTCTCTTCGCTCACTCTGGCATGGGAGCTGGCATCAGGAGCTCGTCCTGCCTGGCTTCATTTCCTGGGGCGGGGCCGCCTTTTACAGCTGCTGCTTTTGTATCTCTGCTTCTGTCTCCTTGAACCCCAGTCGAGCCTTCAGCAGCGTGGCAGTCTCACACTGAGCCTTGTTCTGTTGGAGGTTTCTTTCCTGTTAAAGGGAGTTTTTCCTCTCCACTGTTGCTACAAAGCATGGCAGTAGAGTCATTGTATTTGAGTCAATGTAATCAACTGGAAGTTTCCTTAGATAGAAAACTTTGGAATCAATTTGACTGTATGATCTGGTTGAAACCGCAAGTGCGCAGGAGCGAAACATGGCTGGCAGATTTGGGTACTATAAATAAAGTGAATTAGATGGGGTAAAACAGGGTCAAAACTTTTACCGTGGGAAATAACAACTCATGTTTTAAATTGAGGGTGAATCCCGTTAACCTTCCGCGATTGGATAATACATTTAATATTGGCCAGCGATATCGATTTTTCGCCGCTCAAATCCGGGCTGGCAAAAACAGTAATGGTAACCTTCATTGATACCAATGAAAGAAGCCGATACCATTTATCCATCACTGGGGAACAATAGAGTTAGAGGTCTTGCTTAGAAACCAGAGAGCGTCCGTAGGAGTGGATTTGAACTCACAGCCTCGATTCCAAACTACAACACCGAAACCGCTCCGATGTTAGCGTGATCGTCTGCTTCATTAAGCGTTTCTGCTTGCATTGGTTAATTTTACATGGGTCAGGTTGTTTTCATACCTTCTGTTGCTGACTTTTGTTCCAATTGTTGGTGATATTAATTGACCAAGCCTTTCTCACATTCAGGGCTAACCGATTAAAAATAAACCAGTAAAGATCCGGAGAAATTTTTTATTATAATCTGTTACTTTAAACAGAATTTAACACTGAAATAAAATTTGGTGTTTATGCGTTCATGTTATACATTGAATTAAAAATAAATCAAATAAAATAAAAAATAAAAATGTTCCATTTTGAAATCTAAAGTTTTTTTTTTAAGCAGATAACAACAATCCTGCAGTTTGGTAAGTACACAATTTCCTGATCCACATATTTTATAAAACACCTGAACTGACAGTTTAACGCCTTATCTTTCATTTTCGTCATAATGAGAGCAATTATGGGCGCAAAGCTGGTATGTGTAATTTTCTTTGACATCGACATCCGGACGCCCAGACCGCCTTAACAGCGAACATCTCCCCCAGTACGGCGGTAGTTGCAGGACAAACAGTATTCAACGGGCCCTCAGATTTCACCTACGCTCTAAGTGACGATGTTTGTTTACATAGATAATTTTAACACTGCTATCGCATTGGTTTCAAAGGCGCGATGCACCAGGATGTCTCTCTCAACTGCTGCGATTGTTTGGCGTGAAAGGCGTCTCGCGAAGCCAGCTAGTTTGTTGCTGGCTCTGCGGCGTAAAGATATACCCTCATGGCCTGGACAAAACTCTATATTATAATAACGAATTCCTAAAGGCCTTTTTAAATAATAGGGGTGCAGAGGCTGAAATGGCAGGCGGTGGAAATAATCAGCGGTGTATACTTAACCGCCATTACATTTCGGCAGCGCCATCCTGAGTAGCCACGCTTTGTAGCTTTATGCTGCCCTGCAAGGCCCCAAACCTGGTTTTGAATGGGGACTAAGCCATTCTAAAGCACATATCAAGGAGCTCATTTTGAGCCTGGATCAATATTTATTTCTGATTCTGTTCATGGTGGAGAATCCTGCTTCACAGCAGCAGGTTGAGCCAAACATCCTCTAAATGTGCAGGGTCATCTTTTAGCACCATTTCACTTTTCTTTCACCAGTTCACCACAGTTCTTCCAGCAGTCCACACTTTCTCTGCTCTCTTTTTCTCATCATCTTCTCCTTCTTTCCCATCGCCCGGCTTGCCACAGGTTTGCCTGCTGTGTCTAAAAGTAGCAGCAGCAGCAACCCAGACTGACAGCAGCTCATTGGATAATATGGATCACGTGCAGCCTGGTGCCGGACGCTACGAATGGCTTTACCATATTAACAGGAGAAGAGGCGCAAGTGAAATTAAGTCACAGTCATTGAACAAAATGCAGTAATTTATAAATGTCTTAAATGAGGTTTGGTCTGGATTAGCCAGCAGTTAGGTCTGGATCAGCGGGCCGCTAATCCATGGCCTCTGTTCTACAGAAGAAAACAAGTAATAAAAACTGCTATGATTTGTGCTAATATCATACTGGCTAATATTCCGTTGGCCAATTCCCAAAGCTGTAATATCCGTATTGTTTTGGAAATTAAAAAGTTGCATCCAGACATCCCTGTTTTTTAATTAACACAATAAATACATTTTGGTGATTTCTTAGCCTTGTTCATGTTCCCATCATTTCATGACATGGAAACCTGTCATATTTACAAAGATGTGTACATACAGATGAGCCAGCTGTGTTTCTGGATTTTTGTTCCCCAGTGTGGAAAGGCGGCCCTACCTGTGCTGACCAATGTGCTGTTGTTGTACAGCGTTCCCAGGTGTGGGCCGGACAGCGAGAGGAAAGTGTGCAGCTTGGGCAGGTAGCAGCGGAAGCGGGGCCTCGTCAGCACGGACCGGATGATGACGTTGCCCAGAGAGTGGCCGATGAAGCTGCAAGCCAGAGAGAACTATCAAAAAGAGAAACCAACACCTCAAGTGGATGGCTGCAAAAAATATCCTCCAGCATTGCTGACCCATGACACCACTCAGCAGCTTCACACAGCAGCAACTGGTAATTGAACATTCTCAAAGACACTGACAACTGAGCCGAGTTTAGAGGACATATGAACTAATAGCAGAGGGAAATGTTAGATTCATCAAGCTGTTTCTGTCACTTAGTTTAATTACTGTAATACTGCAGCCATGCTTACAATCCCTCATCTGTCTCCTTCCAAACTAAATATAGAGGTAATGTTGAGAAAAGCAGATGCTGTTGAGGCAGTCCGCTGCTCTCTACACTTTGATACCCATCTCAAAGATATATGCTCACAATGATGTCAATAGCTAAGGTGGAAGCATCTAAGCAAAAAAAAACAACACAACAATTGTTTTAGGGGCAGTTAAGAAGAGAATGAATCGCTGGTGGATTAGAGTTCGATAAACTGTTCTGCTTTGGACGCTGAGAAGGGATTCTACATTCTGTTTTTCAAGGCTTCTCATCATTTTCTGTCATTCCATTTAAACACTGGAATCGCCTGTTTTCATACCAGTTCGCTCTTCTATAAGGTCTGGCTGGTAAGCTTTTCCCTGGTGACAAAGCACAGTTTTGATAGCTTCGAACGTTTCAGAATGTGTTTGGCGCCAGTGATTTTGCCAAAGGGCCAAAACAAACCAATGGAGTGGCACAATGGGCTTTAAGATGTTGGTCACTCTCTCACACAGACTCCTGTTCGGTTTACCACCTAGAAATTAGGACTATGACCTTCAGATTTAACCCTAGTAAGTGCAGTGAGTGGATTGCAAAACAGCAAATGTGGACCATTTAGGATGCTTATTAAAGGCTTTCGTGAAACTAGGTGGGCACTTTTCAACTTTGCTTTTTTTGTTGCTTTAACCCCACTCACCTCCCCCATCCGTCTTTGTTGTGGCAAGCATTCTTTTTGTAATTTTTACCACTAGTTTCTGTTAAAATCGCCTTTACACTTTTCACAATTCACAGCAATGTCGTAGCAGCTTGCTCATGACATTGGGGACTGGAGCAACTTTGCTTTTATTGCATTCAAGAAAATATTAGAATAATATTTAGAACTTTTTTTTTCAAATTTCAATATAAAAGGGTCAAAGTTGGAATTTTTATTCATAAGTCCCCGATAAAAAATTCAATTGAAGTTTTTTCATTTTAAATTCTGTCCTTTTTCTATGCTTAACGTTCCACTTACTTACATCAAATTCTTAATGTAAATATACTGCGGAATCACCAAGAGCGAAACGCCGTGGCGTAACCATGAGTTGGCTGAGAATGGAGTTGCTTAGGAGCCCCTGACATTACTCAGGGCCCCGTAAATGACACCTAGTTGGCCCCCTAAAAAATTGTGGACTGAGACATAACACCGCAGAATGTAATGGTGCGAAAAATTCCTCTTCTAACCTACCTGATGCCCTGGGGATTACGACACTGGACATTATTAATACCCAAACACATTGTTGCGACGAGATTCGCCGTTGAGCACGACGGCAAGGTACACCCTGGACGCAACGGTGAGAGTGCGCCAATTATCGTATTTAATTATGATTTTGGGCGGCAAAAAAAAAGCTAGAGGCCGCCCAGAACACCCAGGCACGTTACCGGGGAGGCTGAAACTTCATGCTAAAAAGAACAGGACCTAACCTAGAGACGGCATCGGTGCAACTCACTGCTTTACCATGCAATCTCTGCTTACCTCTCGTGTAACAACAAGTGTTTTACTTTGTTTCAATGCAATAATTCATTCAATTCAGCCTCCAGTACGACAAAGCGGACGAACAAACGAAAAACGGTAACTGGATGTAATATATTTTTTTAGAATGGCGTTAGCTTTTGGTAGAATATCGAGTTACCGGGCTGCGTGCTTCACTTACTTCCTTGGTAGAAGCCTTTAGCCACAGCCACTGATCCTGCCAATGGTGAGGGTGCACAGCTGGACCAAAATGAGATAATCTGGTCGAGGAGCATGAATGTCATGGTGTCGAAATCCGCAAACGTATCCGCCTGTGCGGAGAATGAACAGAATAAACTTCTGCGACCATATCTTGCACACGTTGAATTAACTCCTCGTCGGCGACAATCATGTGTTCTTCCCACCTGATTTCCTCTCGGGCGCCAGAAGATAAAGCCTGGATCCCGACAGACCCGGCTGAATGAATGTCAGGACCAGGCGCGGAATCTTCGCTGTTACCTGCAGGAGAGAGTTTCGGCTCAGCTCAGGGACTTAATGAAGGTTTGTCTGCTATGCTGAAGGACATTTGCTTGCGAAAAAAAGGAGGGCGGCTTACCATCGAGCCCGTGGACACAAACTACAAGATGTACGCCATCTTCGAACTCCTCATGTCACGTGCTTCCTCAGGAGGAGAAGCCGGGCAGATCTGGCGGCGAGGAGAGGAACGTCGCTGTACAAGCTAGCCTGGAACTTTAATTCACTCAGAAGGTAGTCGCTGGCTTTGTAGAAGCTAGAGAAACAGGAAGAACAAAATGGATCCCTGTAAGAATAAGTTCTGGTTCCCCACACTAGCTGATGTCTAAATGTGGTCGAAAGGTTTTTGGGGTTGATAAAGGAGATTTAACATCTTTGGCTGGTATGCACCATGTCCTGGCTGGCTGATGCAGCAATAAGAATGTTAATCTTGATGCCAAAAAGAGCCCAACAGGTTTTACTTTTCACAAGTGGACAATGTAATAGCCTGGGTGCCATTCCAGGAACTTGATCCCGCCCACAGCGTTTGGGGTCGGGGAGTTCAGTCCGGCATTGCTCCATGGCGTCGCCGAATACCCACTTCTCTGGCGGGCTGATCGGGTTGTCAGAGGCGGGCTTTATAGGTATTGGACGGGACAGTCGATCAGCAATGGCTTAATCAACCATGTGACCCAAGCGCGCTTGGGTGACAACAACTGTGGCTGCCGCTGGAGAGTTTAGGTGAGACAGTTACGCTTGTGGTCTGATACGAAGACATCGCGGCAAATTAATTTTAAAGAACGAGAAGCGTCAGGAAACAACATCTTTACTATTCTAGGCTTTGTTTTGTTTGACATAACTGTGCGTAACGCTTGCGATCCACGCCTCCATTGCTCTTATTGGTTTGTAGGTCATCCGGTGGGGTGAGAGGCATTTTTCAGGTTGGTGAAACGCGCCCGCAAATACAGCTCTGCTCGAACGACATGGAATCCTGAGTGCTAGAATTGGAGTAGGACCTCACGTCAAACTGAGCAGTAAAAGCAATTGCCATATTGCTACGTATGTTTCATGCATATAGGTCTGTTTTATAATTACTAAATATACCACCAACGTTCATATGTATTTAATTGCAGTATAAAAAAAAAAAAAAAAACTGAAGAAGAAAAGACAAAAGAAGAGAAAGAACATCTTTTTTGAAAGTTTTACGCCGCTTGATAGCTGCCTTCATCTTTATGGGACGGGAAAGGAAGCATGAGAGAGGAGATATACGGGGAAAAAGGACCAGAGCGAATCAAACCAGATTACCGCAGTAGGGGATTCAGACCTCTTGGCGGGTCGTTAACCTACTATCCGCTGCCACCCAAGAAAGGCTATTTTGAACTTTTGAACAAGATAAAGACAGGGACTCACCAATCCTAAATTTTAATAAAAGTATTTTTGCACTGGAAGTAGCGGAAAACATCATTAGTTCTAACCTTTTTATATTTTTTAGTCAATATATTCTTTTGTTGTCACATTTTTTATTGAGAAAATTTTTCAAAGCTTAGTCTGTTTTATTTTCCGCTTTTAATAAATGACTCTTTGTTTACCGTGTGCTATACACAAATAATGCTACGCCTGCCTTGCCTTTACTTTGATACCTTTTTTTTTTTTTTGGCCTGATACCGATACCGATACCTGGCTGTGCAGTGATGTATGCAGTATATCATCTCAATAGCTGCTTGTGCAGTATTGAAGAACTGCATACTTAAGGATGTAAAGGAATAAGGTTCCATCATGGCTTTGTCGCACTGCTACCCTAGGGTCTTGCAACAGGAAAAAGGCCTAAAACATGCAGAGATCAGTAGAGACTTTTTATTGCCACCTGGAATGGGTGAGAATAGTTGAATAAACTTTAGAGCTCAAAATGTTATCGTTACTTACTATTTGTTAGTACTACCCATTTTATCAATTCTGGCAGCTAATAAAAACCTCCGTGAATGTTAGATATTTGGGGGTGCAGTTTTACATTTCAACTTTCATAAATAATGAAAAAACACCGCGCTTGCATTCTGCTACTTATTTGGTAGCACAGTTCTGTTGCCCACTTTGAGGTGAAGCAAAGCTTCTAAGCAAAATTTTCACACTCCTAAATAAGCTCCTTGAAGTTGGGGCCTGTCATCCCGCCAGGTTCCAGACTCCAGCTGCACAGGAGTCAAAACAAATCCGATTGCACTTCCTAAACTCACAGCTAATCAGGGAGGATTTGTCTTCACGCTCTTTGATGTGATTTAATACACTCAGGAGGCGTTTCACCTCTTCTTGACTTTCCCTCTTCAAATTTAGCCCCCTCTTCATTCTTTTGTGCTAGACTTTCCAGGTGGGAGTAACTGCCAGCTCCTATAGCAGACGTCAGCCTCCTTCTCCTGCAGTGTTTGATGCACTTTTTTATAAATTTAATTTCTGGGCTTTGATGTTAGTCATTTTGAATTTCCTCTTGGACAACATCAAATAAGCAAGATAATTAGAGCTTGGCTGTTATCGCTGTAGCAGTGGGTATGACTCAGATTGGACAGAGGACCCTTGTGTTCTGAGAAGGCTGCAAGTTCAAATCCCACAGCCTGCCATTCTAGGTCTCGGAGCATGAAACTTGCTGCAGATTATTCTTTGTAAACATTAGTTAGGTCTTAAAAAACACCATTACACAGTGACATATTTGATATTTATACCTTAGTAACTTAGACTGCATACAATTATGGCATCCAGCTAGCGTAGTATTTGTTAAAATCTTCTTAGAAACTTTGTTTTTGCTTAGATCTTTAGTAAAAATAGCTTTTCTGTGCATGAGTATAGTTGGTCAACAAGCCGAAACTGGAGGTGAATGAGTGTTGAACTCCGAGCGCAGTTGCACTAAAGGTAGCAGTTCAGCAGATCTTAGCTGTATCAGTATCTGTCTGTGTCAACTAATGGCACCCAGTGCTGTCCTTCTATTTAGGCTCAAAGAGGATGATCAAAAAAATATCAGGATGGATACTTAAAATATATTGCCTTACGTGCGTTAAGTTATAGGCCAGAGGTCACAGATTAGCGGACCAGGGTCTAGATCTGGACCCACCTGCTGGCTAATCCGGAACAACCTGATTTAAAACATTTATAAATTACCACATGTTGTCTAACTTCACTTGCGCCACTTCTCCTGTTAATATGGTAAAGCCGTCCGGGTCCGGGACCAGGCTACACGTGATACAGATTAGCCAATGAGTTGGGATGAATAGGAGGCAGATTAATTATGAAGCTCCTCTGCTGTGGAACCAACTATCAGTTTTAGTCCATGAGGCAGACACTCTTTCTACTTTTAAGGGTAGGCTTAAATTTAAATTCAATTCAGTTAATTTCTATAGCGCCAATTCACAACACACGTCATCTCAAGGCACTTTACTACAATTCAACACCAGATCATCCAGTCAAATTAATTCAAAGTTTTCTATCTAAGGAAACCAGTTGGTTGGCACCACTCATTGACTCCAATGCAATCCCTCACACTACATGCTTTGTAGCGACAGTGGAGAGGAAAACTCCCTTTAACAGGAAGAAACCTCCAGCAGAACCAGGCTCAGTGTGAGCGGCCATCTGCTGAGGCCTTCCATTGGGGTTCAAGGAGACAGAAGCAGAGATACAAAAAGCAGCTGTAAAAGGCGGCCCCTCGGCCCAGGAAACACACAGCCAGGCAGACGAAGCCCTGAAAGCCAGCTCCCATGTCAGAGGATGAAGAGAGCACATCCAGCCACTCACAGTCAGAGAAAACAGGACTACACTGAAAACAGGCCAGCATCTATCAGCAAACAAATGTAGTTAGGAGAGCACAGCTGATATTTTCTTCTCCAGAATGGAGTCACAGCCAAACAGAACAGACCAGATGAAGCTACTATGAGAAAGAAGAGAGAGCAGAACGTTAGAGATTTACCTGAATAGATTCTGCAGGAGTGGGAGAATGTTCCTTTTGATAAAGCTTATATGTCGTGAGTGGCTCAGGTTGTCCGGGAGCTTTTTGCCTCTATAGTTGGCGCTGCCATAGCTTTCTTAGAATCTGCTGGAGGACATAGGTGGGGAGCCTCTGTTGTTTCATCTTTCTGTATTTCTTCTATCTCTATTCTCCCAATCTGCATAATCTGTTAGTTCAACTCTAACAATCTGCTCTCTCTGTTTTTTTCACATAGTAGCTGCGCCTCGTCTGTATCTCTTTGGCTGTGACACCGTCCTCGAGACAAATATCAGCTATGCTGCTGCAATAAACACCTTTGCTTATAGAGCTGGCTCAGAGCTCAGTCTCTACCTCGCTGCGTGTTTCCTGGATGGGGCCGCCTTTTACAGCTGCTTTTTGTATCTATGCTTCTGTCTCCTTGAACCCCCAGTCGCCCTCGGCAGATGGGTCAGCCACACTGAGTGGGGTTCTGCTGGGAGGTTTCTCCCCGTTATAAGGGAGCTTTTCTTCCTCTCCACTGTCGCTACAATCATGTTTCAAGTGTGAGGGATTGCTCTTCTAATCAATGAGTCGCATGTATTCAACTGGTTTTCTTTAGATATAAAACTTTGAATCAATTTGACTCTATGATCTTGTGAACTGTAAAGTGCCTTGAGATGACATGTGTTGAGAATTGGCGCTATAGAATTAAACTGAATTGAATTGAAAGATGACCTTGCACATTTTGAGTATGTTTGGCTCAGCCTGCTGCTGAGGTAAAGCCTTGCAGGTCAGCATAAAACCCACTTCTCTGAAAAAAGACAGAAAAAACAACAAACTGTGTTTTATAAAATATGTGAATCAGGAAATTGTCTGTATACCAAGCTGAACAATTGTTGTTCTATACTTCAAAAAACACTTTAGATTTTAAAATGGAAAAATGTCCTAATTTTTTTATGTTTTTTTAATTTAAAAAATCTATTTATAACATGGATGCATAAATACCTGTACTTTATTTTCAGTGTTAAATGTTGTTTAAAGTAACAGATTATAATTAAAAATGCCTCCAGACCTTTACTGGTTGTTGATTTTCTTTATTTGGACCCCGCTAATTTTTCTCTAATTGGTTACCCCTGGTCTAGGCTTAGACTGCGATATTTTAACACGACGATATGCTTTGATCTAAACTGTCTCATTTTAGCTCTAGTTAATTTTTTTTCTTCTACTGGATAACAAACCTGCAAACACAGTTTGGAAGCTTATAAGGTCCTGGCCTGATCTTCAGAAGTTTCATATGCGCAGACCAGGTATTCAAGAAAGGTGCAAAGTGATTTGCATTTGATGTCCTGCAGGCAATGTGCGCACATTTTCTTTTCTATTTTAGAATATTATTATGCAGATAATATTCTAATATCAAACTGTGCAAATTCATGGGTGAAGGATATTAAATGTAAACATTTACCACATGCAAAGCAGTTTTCAAAATCGTACTTCTAAACGTCAGGAGCAAACTGACATGCCAAAATATAAAAAAAATTAAATTTTGGTCACGAAGGAGGCATTGATATAATTACAAAAAGGATGGAGGGAGATTTTTCTTATGTGCTCTGAGAAAACAGCAAAGTTTTTCCAAATTTCATTCCTTGATTGCATTTTTTTTCTTTTACAGATTTTCATTTAGAAAATGTGTTGTTGGATTTCAACAATAATGGAAATACATACATAAAACAGCAAGGTGTGACAATACATAGCTGCAAAAAGGCACAATACGTTTTAATTTGGCTGCTTGCATCATACATGGGAAATAATTTGGACATTACTTATTATTTTGCAGCTATCTGTGTTTAAAAAAAAAATAAAACTGCTTTAAATATTTAAAAAACAATGTTTGCTTTCAAATTTTAAATTTCTCCCGATAAATTTGCCAAGTGTTGAAACTCACTTCAGCATCCGTTCGTTGGTTTCCTGATCCATGGTTAAGGGGCTGTGTGAAGATGAGGAGATGATACCGAAGGAGCCCAGTGGCTGATGGGTAATTGGTGAGGAACTTTGCCGAGCAGATATTCCACTGATAGAAGGAGAGTCTCTCAGGACGGAAGAAAACGGCAGACAAGTCGGAGCACAGGACACCGACATGTTTACCACCTCCACCATCTTCTTATTCACGAAGGCCAAGCCGGAGTTGGGAATTCTCGAGGGTTTATTCTGACAGTCCAAAGGATCTTTATCACTTGTTGATGCTCTATTGAGGGTAGCAGGTGATGTTATTTCCATGGCCTTCAGCCCTGTGAGGTCACTTGGTCTGATGTTGCTCCTGCTGGTAAGATTGTTGGACTGTGACGATGTCAGGGGCATCTGTGAAGGATCCAGACTTCCCTCATCAATGTCTCCCCGCTCACTCTGATGAAAACTCTGGCGATCATCTTTGCAGCTACTTCTGTCCTGCTCCGGCGGACTTTCACACACACATGGTTTGTTTTGGCAGCTACAGGGAGCTATTTCTGATTCCTGGAGATGCACATCTTCCACCGAAGCACTTTCTCTACTCATGTGTGATTGATGTTTATTTTCATCCAAACTGCTTTCAATGACAACACTCGTCTGTACAAAAAGCTTTTCTCTAGAGCTTGGGGAAAGTAACACATCAGACGCACCACTTAACACCGACGTTCTTCTGCAGGTCTCTGGCAGATCCTGCTGAGAGTTTGAATTTGTAGAGCCCATGTCCATATCAATGTGGTCGGTGTTTATGCTGAGCGGAGGCAACTCTGGCTGCTCTAATGCCGTTTTAGTGTTCATAGTAAGAAAATCCTGATGCTGTACTGCTCTCATTCTTTCTTTTTCCAAACTGATAAGAACACGATCTTCCTCTGCATCTTCGGGGCTACTTATTTGCGGTGCAGAGACAGACTTGGTCAGTTTGCTGAGTTTCCTCTGTTGCTGGTCCTCTTCGTAAGGCAACGAGCTAATTGAGGTAAGGGAGGCCTGTATGCCTCCACTCGGTAGGCTGCTGTTGCTCTCCATTCGCAGGCCCTCCAGGCAGCTGCGATGGACTGGGTGGTCGATCACCATTTGCTTTGGGATCTCCCGCTCACTAGAAAAATCTAGAGATGGTCGTTCACGAAGTGCAGCTTCCACCGGCCATGCCACCGAACTGGGCTCGCTTTCAATACCCGAATCTGAAATTACAGATGATGACCGCTTCATGATCTTTGAGCTTCTTAAACCTCCACTGGGAGTCATTTCTCTTCTGATGTCTCCTGCTAACGGCAGTAGAGCAGGACTAACAGTGGAGGTCAGCAGGCTGTTCATGGGAGCGTCTTCGCTGTCATCGTCAATAGACTGATTCAATGGTAAAGCGCTGTCGCTGTCCTCTTCAGTGTTTTCTTCTTCTTTTGTTGCACTAATGTTACTATCAAAGGGTATAGAGATATTTTCTTTTCCATCGAGAACAGGAGATTCCTTACCACTGTCCGTACAATCAGTGAGGAGATTAATTTTAGAGGAAGGATCATCTTTAATATATGTAGCCATATCAGTGCCTTGACTTTCTTCTGGTTCCTTTAAGTTCTGTTCTGGAACCTCAGAATGTTCCAGATTCTGCTCTGCTGGGTTTAGAGCACTGCTACAGACAATGTTATTTGGACTACAATTCGCTATGTCTGGGTTATGCTCAGGCAGGTCCCTGCATTCTTCAGTCTCCAAGGAATGATGGGATAACGCTGGCGATATGGCTTCAATGCTGCTATGAAGAATCCTTTGAGCAGGACACTGGACGGGTGACTGTAAGCCAATTCTGTCTCTAGTTGGCACATGTGATACAGCTTCTGCAAAACAAAACAAAAAACCACAATCTGTATAAAAGCCCCATTTACACTACCCTGTGAAAACCGATCTGCGCCGAGTTAGGACTGAGCTTGGATCTGTTAAACGTGTCGAACTTGGTTCCTTATGACCGTTTACACACCACTCTAGCAGGGTTCGCCGCCTCCCGAGTCACTCGATCTTCTGTACTACTGCTCTCTAAAACAAGCAAATCAACATGGCAGCGGCCGTAGCATTCAGGAAGTTAGATCATAATTGTGATATTTTTGTTGTTTCATGAGAGTCATAACCTGATTCCCGTCAGACAGATTTGTTCAAGATATCCATCTGGAAACATTCTGGTTGAAGTAATTTTTGGGAAGAGGCGAAAAATACTGTTGGGTTAGCTGATTGGCCTATTGGTGATAGACGGGCCAAACAAACCAATCAGATCAACGGCATATGGACGACTCAACAGAGCAGACCGACAATCAAAACACAACCACAAGCCAGGGTACCTTTGTCGAAATTCAGTCGGGAGAAGAGCAAAAACATCTTTTCCTCTGAGTAAAAAGCCTCCAGAGCAGTGTTTTGCTCTTCTTCAGTGAAGAATACTCTGTAATTCTGATAAACCTTGCTGCTCGATAGCCACGCTTAACGCTAGTTTCATCAGCTGAAGCCATGTTCTTTAGACTGCACTGTCGCGTTTCTCGCTAAGGCCACACCCTCAACGCGCTTTTCAAAGCTGCCGTCAACGCTTTCGATTGGACGCTCTTTGTTGAACGTTCAAATTTTCTTCTTCAACGGAGAGTCTCCAGACTGATTAGCGAAGTGAAATCCCAGAAAGCTCGCTGGTGATCAGGGATGGTCTCCACGAGGCTAGAGAGTCAGGCGAAGAAGGCAGCCTTTGGTGAATTTACCTGACATAGTCGGCTTTTGGGAAGTAGATACGCACAAACAATACTCTTAATCAGGGCTTACAGACCCAGGAAACAACAGACGTTGAGGTTCATCTCACTGCTAAGTAGAATCATCACCGGAAATCTTGTAGTCACGGTAGGGAAGCTAGTATTTTTATGAATGGCTGAAATTTCATGATTACAGAGGCTGACTGGAAGGAGATGACGCAGTCTGCTCATGCAGTCTTTGTTATCTGAGAACTGAGCCACAACTGAACCGCACCGAGCCCTATTGATGAACTAGTACCAGGTTAGCATGGTTTGGTTGTCTAGCACGTTCCAGTTCAGTTTTGCATGCGATTTATACTCTTCAGTTATATCGGTTACTGTGCACACAAGAAACCATCTACACAGTTTCCAAGAGGTAGTGTAAATGGGGCTAATGCTTCCTGTATCACAAACAGGCTTAAATAGGAGGCAAATGGGACTTTCGCGTAGAGGTTTTGACAGCTATTCAGGATTATTTGTCAATTCTGTCATCTCGCACTGTTGCCTCTGAATTAACCCTGTTTTGCTGTTGCCGTGAAGCGCATCACTTAGAATTTAGAAAGGGAAAGCTTGCTGTAGAACCTGTGTTACCTGTCTGCAGAGAATCAGCATATCTGTCCTCAAAGATGATGGGCAAACTATTCCAGTCTCCATCAATGTCCAGGCACTCGACAGGTAAAGGAGGCATTTTGGTCAAGTAGTATGAGCTACGGACTTCAGCAGCTATCTTGCCATGTCTGTTGATTCTAAAAAAACAAAAAAAAACAACAAGAAATGTTTAAGAAATCTAACAAACTCTCTCAGCTCAAATCAGCAGCTTTAGGAAAGTACAGAAACTTACAGCTCTTCTTGAAATGTCAGACAGACCTCTTTTGGGTGTTGAGTGAAGAAATATGCCTCAGAGAACCTTCTCACCTGGTATTTCCAAACACAAGAAAGAAAAATATTTCGACTCAGTCTCTATTTACCGTCTTAAGCACAAGAGGTGATTAAAATAGAAGCAAAGAGAAAAAAAATCCAGCCCCGACAGTCTGTGCAACAGAGCAAATCTTTGTCTAATTAGAAATGCATCAACTCTAACAGTAAGTGAGCATGACACCCAGATCACCGCCAACACACTTTCTTGTGTATTTCCTTTGACAGTAATTAGAAAATAAGTGTTAATTGAAACCCTAACTCTCCCAGAGAGAAGAGGCATGACAGTACCCTCCTGGGGTAATTAAATACAGAGGCCTACATGTTCATTGTTTGCAGATAAATGAGATAAAACAGTGAAGCATAATAAAGTCCTATGAGCTACTGCAGTGAGGAACATACGGCTATCCTATTTTACAGTCCAGTGATCAGAAAGAAATTACTCTGGACACTACATTAGCCTGACTAGATGGATGGCTTTAGCTACTGGATCCAGGCTGTTTCTCAATTTTCTAATAAGCCAGATATTCTAGTATTTCAGGCTTTTTTACTGAAAAGAAGGCATTAGTGAGACTTTCTATAACGCATTTAATTTTCATTATATATTTTATCATCCATAGTTATCGGAGGTGCAAAGATGTTTCAATTATGGAAGTTTATTTGCTTTTGTTCTGGAATTAAAGAGCCTTTATTAGTCAGCTGAACATTTCCAGGGTTCAGGTTTCTTTTGGGTAACTGAGAGGATGCTGGAAGTAAACAGGGCATTTAGCAGCTACAGGTTTATCCCTGTAGACAAGTGTACTGACTGCTTAACCTGTTGCTAATATTTTTTTCATTATTCTCTATTACACTACTATATATTTACATGCATATATGGATAAAAAAATAAATAAAAAATCTTGTATTGCCTTAAAAGAAATTGGAGACACCATCAGGCAGTCCAGACTGGATTTTTTTATTCTTGTCAAAGTGTCGAAAAACGGTGGTGCACTAGCATCTTTCTGCATGGTTTTGCCATTGGTTTGCAAAACCAGTGACCTGCCAGGCTTTACCTGGGCCCTAAGCATTGTTTGTTTATATTAAATATATATTTTATACACCCGTTAAAGTGATACAAAAGATATAAGAAATGTGCCACGCATCAATTTTTCAAACCCATTTCTTTACATAAATTTTCCTAATTGTATCATTGTGTGATCATCCCGAGCAAAAAATATGGCAGGGCATTTTAACATAAAATCAGCTTTCCGTAAAATATTTAAAAAAAATCCACATGGCAGTACAGTGGATTGTTTTTAAACTTTTACAGAATGAATATGACCTGGTTGATTGAGAATCTTCAACAGCATAAAATCAGCTTCTTATGACTATGCGTAATTACTTGTAAGTTATCAAACAAAGAGTTTTGACTAAGATAACCTACATTTTGACTACCCTGAATGATACTTTAAGATATCAGAATTCTTATTATGACTAGTGAAAATAACAGTTATTTTCATCACATTATGGAGAATCAAAAAGCCTTTTGAGGTATCTCGAATGATCTCACCTTATTCCTCATTTAAACTGTGACATATCTGGAATGAGCATTTATGCACTATTTTTTGTACCTGCGTATCACTTTTACTTGGATTTTTCACTTTATTTAGTTTAGTTTTAGCATAGATATACGTCCATATATATATATACAGAAGAGCTATATATTATTATATATTTTATCTCTCTTTTTATTCTTAATTTTTTATCTTTATAATATTGTATAGTTGGATGTGTGTATATATTATATGAAACTGCTTGTAACTGGAGGCGTGTAACAAAAGTAATTCCCTCTGGGATAATTAAAGTATTTCTGATTCTGATAATCATTGTAACTCAAAGTTAGTCAAAACCATAATTTTTATCTGAATTACAAAATATGAAGCGCTCACATTGTAAATTGTCTCCGCTGAACCCCGACAAATCAAAGAACATTTATTTCAACAAAATTAACTTACTTGAAATGAATAAATGTAATTTATGAGCTTCATTTTTTTATAGCGACCAACTGAAATAATAAAAAACATTTTATTATTTAGTTTTCTTTTTCAGATATACCTGTTTTTTCACACAAAAGGGATCATATCAAATATAATCTGCACCGTCTTCTATTACACAGTAACTCAGCAAAATGTCATTGGCGGATTTCTTTTTTTTATTATTATTTTGAAACTCACCCTAAGCGTGTGATGCTCCTGGGTCAGATAGGACAGGATGTAGGGGTTGAGCACGGCGACTTCCAGGAAATGGCTCCACAGCTCAGCCAGCTGGGAGCATAGCTGGCTGACGTCCCTGCTGATCTGCTCGGCTACTTTCTCATGGCCTTCCTGCAGCTGAGAAACATGCATTCATCTAATTTAAACCAGAATCAGCAGGAAGGTCATCAGCAGTACAGCTTGGATCAATCTATTTTAGGAGCTGTGTATTTCCTGCTCAGCTCACACCTATTAACATTATATGCCCTTTGATGAAGCTCGTTTGTGTGTCAGAAACAGCTCGACCACATAGCTAGTTTAAAATCACTATAATGAGCAACAGAACATTTTGATCGTGCGACACATTTTGGCTCCTTGGCATAAAACAGCAGATTTAGAAGCTAAAGTTGGGAAGATCACCCCCGCTGCCCCATGTGGACATAACTCCCTACCTAGAGTAGAGAAAATAAATACCCCCTCTAATCCAAAGCAGCAGTGGCTTTTTAGTTGCAATCTTTTGACATTTTGATTGTTAGAATATTAACAATAAACAGACAAAATGCACATTGGTTAATTAATCACATCATTAAAAGATGCTATTTAAATATTTCTTTTAAAACTATTTTTGTGCTTTATGGAGGAGAAGGGAAAGTTAATCCTCTGCAAGAAATAAAGAAAAAGTCTTCAGTGCAAAAACAACAACAACAAAAACAAGAACAATTAATCAACTCAAAATTATGCAAAACAATAAATGATTAATTTAGACAGCATTGGTGCATAAATGTGTAGCTTTATCTATAAGGACCTGTGCATTATCTGATCTATCTGTATGTCTGTCTAACTTATCTCACCGTTCTCATGGTTCTAAAATGTATTGTATAGCTTTTTGGACTTTACCTGTAACTCTATGGAGAGCCGATTTAGGATTTCTTTCTACACAGGCAGCACCTCTGTAGAAAGTATAGTAGTTTGCAGAGCTAGTGGAGAGGTAAAACCGAAAGAGTAAAGATAAATTGATTCTAAATATTTTGTCCAAAGTAAAAGCATCAAATTACTGTAATATAAATCAAATACTGCAGGTGTTTTTGTAATACTGCCTGTTTTACAGATTGAATTCAGTTTTAAGCATTCATGTAACTGTTATTTCTTTTTTAACTAAACCCTTTTAATTTTATCTCCCTCTCTCCTCACTGTATTTTTTTTTAACATGACTGTTCTTTTTATCTAATATAGTGAAGTGAAGGGATCTTGGACAGAGGGAAATAAATTTTTTCCCGAGATCCCCTGTATGTATTCAGCATTTTCTTTTGACTTCTGTTTTTTAATGGACACTTTTGTTTTGTTTTATCTGTTTTGATTTATTTGATTTTTATCTGCTTTTCTAATTGTTTTGGCTCAGATTCCAGGTAAAAGGTTCTAGAAATGATCCATCATCCTACAGATGGCTGTAATATACTGGCAGGAAGAAAACACATTAAAATATCCTAACAGAGCTGCTGGTAAAATGTTCTGACACACCTCTGCTGTAAACTAATAGTATCCCATCTGAAATTAATATGTCGGATATCCGCGTCCCCATGTAGTAGCCAAAAATTATAATCTGATTTTATTGGCCGTCCTAAAATCTCTGATATTTTCATACTGAAGAAACACCCTGCTTCTGTTAAAAAAAGGGTTGGTTGGTTTGTTGGACTTTTGCTCACTGTTTCCGGTGATATTACTTGATTGGGGCTTTTCTTACATTTTTACAGTATAAAATGAGTATAAAAGCCATTATGATTCATGCTATGTCATTATCAGTTCAATACTGGTATCAGGAAATTTCAAATCTGCAAATATTGGATATTAAAAATAAATTGTATCAGGACAATCTCCTGCTATAAACCCTGAGAACCCAAGTGAAAGCAGGAATGTTGTTCTGCTGTTATTTACAAAAGAAAAAGACAATTAGGAAGAACTTGTATTTTATACAATTATTTGTGGCCAGTCAAACTTACATTTAAGTTGTAAAACATTTAAGAAAAACATACTTTTTTTTAATATGCATAAACAGATACATGAGAATCTGAGCTTCAAAATCAGACCTGCAGCACATGACTGGACTGGGCAGCAGGCTGGGTCAGTGTGGACCTCACATCCTTTTTAAGATGAACTTGCCTTGCGTGGAGTAGGGTACCGAGGTGGGCCCCTGATTTATGAAAACAGGTAGTTTACTTTCTTCATTTGAACTTCCGCTGAGGCTCTATAATAACCATCCGAAAATCCGGGGGGACTTTAAGATGCAAGCTAACAAAAAGGCAAAAAGAATTGAAGCCAAAAAGACCCCCATTGGTCATAATAGGCGGCTAACCAGCCCACTTTTATGACCAATGGGAGTCTTTTTTTAAAGACTCCAGTGATCTAAAATGCATTATTAAATTATTAATTTATTCTACAAGATTAAAATAATCCCAAAATAAATTTGCTCTCAATGAAAATTAACAATTTTCTCTTTTAAGGGGAGTGGCAGCCTTGTGGTTAGGGCATAGAGCTTCGGAAAAAAAAAAATAGAATGCATACTATGGGACCGGTCTGACTATCTGAAGTAGAATAAGAACATCTCAAAAGCAAAATATTCAAAATCAGATGAAATAAGTCATTCATCATCTTTCAATTTGGTAGAAAAAAAAATCAAATCAAAACCATTTTATTTATTTTTTTAAAGATGAATGTTCCTTTATCTGATGTAGTGAAGTGAATGTTAAACTCTGCCCAGTGTTAAAAATGAATAATTGATGTTTATTTTCTTCATGATTGAGCATCATATAAGGGATCTTGGACAGAGGGAAATATAATATATATTTCCTTCAGCATTTTCATTGACTTCTGTTTTTTAATGGACACCTGTGTTCGATTGTCTGTTTAATCTGGTTTTTTATCTCTTTCTAGTTGTTTTGGCTCAGATTCCAAGATAAAGGTTCGAGAAACGATTCATCATCCTACAGATGGCTGTAAGATACTGGCAGGAAGAAACACATTAAAAATGCCATAATAGAGCTGCAGATCTCTGCTGTAAACTAAGGATGCCTCCCTTAACTGATAGCAAGACTCATAATGGATTTTCTTTAATCCTTTAGAATGAAAAAAATAAATAAAATAAAAATAGACTGCATACTATGGGACCAGTCTGACAATCTCAAGTAGGATACAAACATCTTTAAAGCAAAAGACGTGCATGTCCTGAACTAAAATCTTCAAGATCAGAGGAAGTCCTTCCTCATCTTTCAATTTGGTAAAAAAAAAATAAAATAGAAAATCAAAGCCATTTTTCATTTTAAGGCCTTTAGTTAACCATGATGGCAGCATGATGGAACTGTGGCGAGCTGATCCCGGACTCCATAAAAGAAACATTTTCGCCTGGATCCTTCATTTCTGGCATGTTTGGGTCAAGTTTGCAGTGACTTACAAATCAAAAGCACATTAACTCAGGTTATCTTTGCCTGCTAATTACATTGGTTTGATAAAAAAAAAGAAAACATACCTTAAAGGAGGGGAACTCTTTTGATTTCACTATAGGCTTAGGTGCAGTTATACTACAGGAGATGAACCTTTATTGTTTTTGGAGATGGTTACAGGTATTTGAACCAAAAATTTAACTTAAATCTGGACAAAAAAAAAAAAAAAAGAATTGAGCATCCAGTTAAAGAGTGGAGGACGCTCTTTTTTCCGGGTGGATCATCAAAAATAATTGGTCCTCCTAATTGTCGATCATTCTTGGTGATATGTTTACGTGAAGGCAGACCTTCGTGTGCTCATCCTTATAGTAGCAAAATTACTAATCTTTTTTTAAAAATAAGCTTGAGTCGATGCAAACAGCAGGTTTTCGACAGAGCACGAGGAGAAATGCGGGCGTGCATGCTCAAGAGGTGATTAGTCCCTCCTCCGTGAGGTCTAGGAAGCACTAGATCTACATCCAGCCTTTCAGCAAAGATACTGCTGGCTGTAGGCTCTACATCTTATTTTGGCATTTGGCCGATTAAATGAGCCCTTGAATGATATATTACCTACTGGAAATTAAGTTGAAAAAAAGTAAACAAGCCAAAAAAAAAAGGTAAAAAGCTAATAGAAAAGTTAAAAAGTAAGTAATAAGCCTCGTTAAGAGTTATATTTAAGGTTAATAAACCAGTATCAGCATTAATGCCTCTAAGGTTATGTTGTACCAGAAAAAAAAAAGGTGTTTCTTTTACTTTCAGTGTGTTTTTCATGAATTTCTTACAATAGCACTGTTGTTATTTTTCTTAATATATTTGGGCAAGTTGTTGTTTCTTGTTATAACATTAACATTAATATATGCCATCAAAATATCCATATGCTTTAATTTTACAAAGGTAAAAGGTCCTGGATTCCAATAACACTATTGGCAGGAAATTTGATTTTCTTTTCAAAAATTTGCGAAAATCTCCCTCTATACCTTTAACAAGGTTCATTTAAAACCCATATGAATAACATACAAAACATCACCTATTCTAATGGAACCTGCTGGAGCTATTGGGATCTCCTCCGCCAGTGTGCTGCAGTAGGCATGCAGTCCTCTGTGAGTCGCCAGCAGAAGGCGACAGAGCCTCCTGATGCCACGTATGGGCTCTCTGCAGGCAGTTTTCACTGGGCACATAAAAGCTTCCCCAGGTACAGAGATTAGGACAGGAAATAAGAGCTGCTGCACGCCAAGTATTCAGCTCTTTTATTAGCAGACTACACTCACAGGCTTTAACAGCCCAACCGGCGCAGTTCTGCACCAGCAGTAACACAATCCTGTTTCAGAGTCTATCAATAGCTAGGGATTATTTGGAAACAAATGGCCCTTAAACTTACTGATGGTATAAAAGCAGATCAATACATTTTTTGTGGAACATCT
>JAGKQL010003078.1:0-26359 GCA_018398635.1 Cyprinodon brontotheroides | reverse complement strand
GAGTCGGAAGCCAGGTCAGGCAAACAGATCAGAACCGGACAGCTCAGAGGTCCAGGGCTTGGAAGTCAGGTCAGACAAACAGATCAGAACAAGAACAGACAGGCTCAGAGATCCAGGAGTCCAAGAGACAGTTCAGGCAATCCATTCAGATGGGCACAGGCAGGCTCAGTGGTTGAGAGGCAGAAGAGGTCAGGATCAGGAAATCAGAAAAAAACAAGGAACTCTAAAAATACTCTCACTGCTGGCTAGAGAGAACAGGAATAATCTGGCCATGATGACTGGATGCAAGCAGCTTAGATAGAGACAAGAGCAGGTGCATCATATGACAGATAATGCAGAATTGAATAGGTGAATAAAATCAGCAATTAACCCAGTCATCAGTGCCGAGATCATGGAAAGATTCTTTCCTTTCTTTTTAGTGTTACTGAAGTAGAATTAGGTTACAACCATGTAAGGAAAAAAGTCCCATCCCATCTGTGAGAAAACATAGCAAAACATAAACTTAATGTCATTTACTGCCTGTAAGGCAGTAGGGTTCTTACTATATAATAACCTGTTATATCATGTTTACAAACAAAAAAGTGAAAAATCTAACTGTGGTTACGATATAACGAAGCATAAACATAAGCCGATCAGAATAATCACTGCATTACTGCTTTCAATTGATTCCCAAGTTTAAGTATGTTTACTCTTTACAGACTAACACAGGTTTAATGAGTTGATATTGGCGGATTATTCATCAAGCCTGCTGATCGGGTTGCAATCCTGGAGTCTGATATGGAACTGTTCACTTCCTGCAGATAAAACTATTAACATATAAAATGTATACAAAATTGTAGCAACCCTTTTTCATCCTGCTGACTGTTGATGAACAGCAAAAGGTGGAGAAAGGAAATGTACCGTCAATGCTTACGGACAGAGGGAACTCTCCCTCTGGTTTCTCATTAAAAAGCCTTGAAACGGGTTCACCTTTAAACAATTGTTACAACCTTTACCAATTAAAGATAAAAAGGTAGTTGAGTTTTAAATCAGATACTTAGCTCAGGTGGAGGAGATGAGCTTAATCATGAAATTTTAACTTTCATTGTCAGGTATTGTCAAATCTGGCATGATGGAAACCAAAAACAAAGAAACAAAAAAAACAAAACAAAAAATTCCACAGAACTTCCGGTGGGAAGCTTCAAATCAAAACCCTATGAAAAATGAGGTAATTATTTTTAAACTGCTTCCCCATTACCTGTACCCTTATCTCAAAATTCCTTTCACATGACTAACCAAACAAGATCTTTCCATTGGAAAAAGAACAAAACATCAAAACAAACAAATAAACACCCAGGAGTGGTTGTCTTCTTCCATGGCAACAGCAAACACTCGGCTGCTTAGGTGCTGAAAGAGTTTTGGTAAACTAAATGATGAAAAGCTTGTTCAGCAATTGACTTGAGCTAGGTCACTGTTATGGCCTAGTCTCATTCGAAAATATGAAAACAATTATCCTGAATCCTGGCTGTGAAGAGATAGCAGATTGCACTGGAATATGTTTGCATTCCACTGGGATCACTTTTCAAATTCCCCTGCCTTGACTAAGTTTCATTTTATCTGAGGTTGTGGCAGCTGACATTATTCCCATGAGCCATGAGGTGGCAAATAGATACTGAACTCGCTTTAGGCCGACAAAAAGGAAGGTAGCAGACCATAAATCCAGAATAACCCTAAAACGCATAACTCCTCCTTCTGTAAATTTTTCAAACATTGGTGTGTGTGGAACAAACCTCATCAGTTGAAGGTCTGGCTCAGGACTACAGGTGTGAATTGAGTTTAGGTTAATTATGTACTTGTGTTGGGTAAGGCTCTGGGTTAGCTTATAGAAATGAATGAAATCAATGCAAAGTTCTAATAAAGACAGCAAAGCACAATTGTGTGTATACCGTAGGTCATTTATTCCTGCTGCCATCAGACTTTACAATGCGGCCCTATAGCTGCAATAACTTGTGCAATAACTAATGTGCAATCAATATTTAATACCCTGTGCAATAACCCTGTGTAATAATCCTGTTAAATAAGAGACTTCACCTGTTATATAAACATATGTGGACGCACTGTAAATACTGTATATAACCCATGCACCTTTTCCTCCTTTGGCACCTTCTTTTTGACTATTGAGCCGATGAGACTTCCATTAGCCCTCATCTTAATATCCACAAACTTTAACCTTTTTTATTGGGATGTTTGACATCTTTATACAAAATCTGAAATGTGTTAAGCACATATTTATAAAGCACACCTCGCAAAGGTATTGCTAAATAAAATTTTTGACTTTCAAAGTCCTCTGACCAGTCAGTAGGCACCACTTCTGTTTCGTTTAATTTCATCTCAGTATTAAGCGGGTAAGGGAAGCTTTCAGAGGCCTGTTGGAGAACAGTAGTGAACAAAGTGGATCATGATAACTAACAAACACAGCAGACAATCCTGGTATAAAGATGTTTAAAGTAGGGTTACGCTTCAAAGCATGGGAAATTGTTTATCTAAAGAAAAGGGAAAGAGCATGACACATCCAGTAAAAGAGGGGAGGAATTTCTTCAGTCTGCATGGTTGGTTTATCCGTATCCCCAAATGCTTGCACCCAAAGGAAGTTCTGCAAAGTACTGACTCAGCGGGAGTGAACTCATGTTTCAAATGTTTCCTTCCATTTCACACATTCATTATCTATTGCTTTCTTTTAGTTGATCCAAAAAAAAAAACAACTCAAGTAAATAATTTTTTTGCAGTTTAAAATGATTAAATTTAAAAAATAAAATCACTGTGGCATTTCATTTCGACATGAAATCACATCAATGGGCTCATGTGGGTGTGCAAACATAAGTCATAAAATTGATGTAGGTCGGGTTCAGATTTCTATCCCACTCCAAACGATTTTGCAAGAAGATAATCTCTTCTTCCTGTTGCTGCTCACCCTAAGATGAATAAGCTGAAAGAAAATCTGTGACAGAATGACATATTTTCCAGAATAATTAAAATTTTATTTAGACATTGCTTTTTTTTTGTTTGTTTCAGTTTTTCTTCGTAACCTTTTTTTATATATAAATTCTAATACATATTACCTCAAAAGCTTTTCATTGAAAAGTAAATACAACTATGCCCTGACTTGGCAATGGAATTTGAATATTACCGCAGTAATTATACCTAAGAAATTATGTAGTAAAAGCAGTAAAAACATTGGTTTGGAATGCATACAGAATATTTGAGCAGACAGTAAGAAGAGTGACTGTACGGCAGTAAATTACACCACGTTTATACCTTTCATTTGCTTCAAAGATGTCCATGCCTCCACTTGATTGAGAAGAGTGTCAACAGAAAATGAGGTAGAAGCCTAAATTCTTCTCAGGGAACGGAATGTTTCTTCTGACAGACTATTGTCGTATTGTACAAACACCTCTTCCCTGGCCTGTCTGAACTCATATCAAAAGCATTTCCAGCTGTATCGCCTGAGTGAAGGAAAAAAAAAACATTATAATTTAAGACAAAACAATCAGAATCTATTTAGACAGGCTTTCTTAATTGTTCACATCCACACTCTTGGCTGCAGTTACAGGAATGTGAAGCATGGAAAGTGTTTTGAGGAATGCATTTAGAACTTACCTGAACATGAGCATAATGGATTCCACTTAATCCTGTCTGGTAATTATTTTGGAAGTGTTTATAGTACATTTTATTCTATCTCCTGTTGAAAATGAAAGATAAAATATTTAACATTAACATGTTTTCCTTTGAATATCATCCATCCATCTGTCTGTCCATCCATCCAGGTCCATTAGTGTGGGGAATGGGGCTCGGAGAAACCGAGAGATCCCTCTTCGTAGTGACACTGCAGACTCCAGCTCATTTAGGGTTAAAACAGGCTAAAACGGATATTAGTCCATCCAGCGAATTATTGATTTTCCTGGGGGTCTCTACCCAGTGGAGGGTAATCAGGAAACGTCTTAAAGATGGCACCCAGTGGTGATCCAAATCAGATGTCCAAATCACATTAAATGACTTCCTTCTTTCAGTCCTGAGCTGTGCTCAGATGATGGAATCTCCAAAATGTGTCTATAATGCTTTTTAGTAACTGTAATTGAGGAATTATATTATTAATCAAAAGCTTTGCTTTTCACTTCGACCAATTTGCTACTAAGGTGGAATGCAATAGCACCAGCATCTCTTCAGACAAAACCCCAATTCAGCTTTTAATCTCCAGCCTTGTCCTTCATAGAATAGACCAATTTGCTCCTCTAGTAAGGCAAGGCAAAGCAAGTTTATTTACCGTATATTGCACAATTCAGTACAAAAACAATTAAGTGTTAATTAAATAAACAATAACATATAAGTAAAATAAAAGCAGATTAAATGCAAGTAAAGATAAAAACATAACTTAAAACAAATAAAACACATCTTAAGACAAGTAGAGTATTAAAGAACCATGCCCTTTGCCCCACCATCACTTGAGATAGGGGGTTTGAGCACACTAAGGAATCTGTAGGGTATGTTGTCCTTGGTTTTGGCTCCTGGTAGGGATTTCCATGGCAATTGGCCCTAGGGGAGTGTCAAACAAAAAAAAAATTGCACAACCTCACTGATTTTAAATTAGTTGTTAATAGGAAGTGACCAATGCAGCTTAACTGAGTCAGGCCTTGGGGGAGCTCACTAGCAATCCCCCAGAGATTGAACCTTAGCTTCTGGAGCTCAGCATAAAGAAGCATCAGGAGGCTTCATCCACCAACTGCAGGAACCCCAAGCTTGGGTGTGGCGTGAGCTGAGTAACAGTGGCATGCTGTTAAGATAACTTTCTTTTTTTTTTTTTTACTATTATCTGTCATACTTTAAATACAAAATGAAATGTCATACCTTCACTGAAACCTCCACTTCACTGTGTTAGGATTATTTTCACCCTGATAAAGTACCGTTTTTACAGGAACCTTAAAACTCAGTATTAGAGGAACGATGGATTTTTCTTTTACAGAGTCATATTTTTCATCCATCCCTCCCAAACCACAGCCAGATAACAGCCCTCATTATTACTGATAGTTGGAGATTGCTGGAAAGCATCTCTGGCTCCAGATATGTGAATAATATTTTTGAGAGAATTGGGAAGAGTCCTTGAACTGTACAGGTGGAAATTATCCCAATCATCCACAATTATTGGTTTTGTTCCATTTAACTCCATTCTTCTCTATTTGTGTCTTAACATGTGATCCCAAAATAATGATAGAAAGTTTTAAAAACACCTGACAGAGTTTGGTAATCTTTCAGATAAAAAAAACTGCATGACCGAGTCATGGGAGGTGGTACAGTTATGGAAATTCTTCCTGGAAGATAAGACATGCAAAAACACCTTACATAACAACTGTCTGCCATCTCTTTACCTATTGGGCATGTTTTCCCAGTTAATACATCCTATAAGCATACTGTTATCTCTTAATCCAACACAAAAGCCTGTGCATGAAAGGCTGAAATATATCGACTGCTTAGGTGTGCAAATGTTCATTTCAGGTAATCTAGGCGAGAATAGAAACATCAACTTTGCGGTTAAAGCAGTTCCCCTGAAATGAAGCTAAATGTAATGATGTTTGTGACAGCTTCCAAACAAACTTGTCTCAACATCATATGCCCTCGAGTATTGCAGAGCTATTAGGCGTCTTGTCCTCATCCACCCGAGTGGTTTTCAGTGGGTTCATGTGTTGTTTCTCAGATTGTCCTTCACAGTTCATCAGAGAGGTAATTTCCAATTACTTTAGGAAAACAGTTAGCAGTAAGTCACAATAACAATATTTGAACTTCAATTGGAGGTGATTTGTTCCACCGCGTTGCATATCATGAATCAGCTTTATATTCCTTTCTGCCTTTAATTTTAATTAGTGTATGTTTTAAAGACAAGCTAAAAAACATTGTGATATATCGCACTCTCATGGAAATGATGGGGTGAACAGATAGCTAAAAGGTCTGAAGTTTTATGGCGTCATGGATTTCCTGTAAGAAAAGGGAATAAACGTGTTGCTTTAAAAGTGTACTACTTTTGCCCTCTAGAGGCTTACATCAGTTATAGCCACGATCAGATGACACTAGAGAAAATCTCCGTTCTATGCTTGTTTTATAGACAAACTTTAACAAAAAATAAACAATTAAATTTATTATCAAAACCTTTTCTTAAACATGCTGAAAGTACAAACTTTTGACAAACCCTTTAATTTAAAATTGGTATCCTGCAAGTTCTACAAACTGACAAAAAATATAAGTATCTTAAAACACAAACACTCCCAGCTTGCTCAAAACATGTAACATGTTCTAAATGATTAATTTCTGATGGCTGAAATGCATGGATGCATTCCAGTTTGGACATTTTCATAAACTTCTCTTGGGTCTCTCTGCATCTCTTAATGTTCACTTTCCATAGGTCTTCTGGGACATTGTGTTCTTTAAGCTGCTGATGTGATTTCAGTATGTTTAATGTGGTACACTAAACTACTACACTAAAATATAGATATTTTATGTCCAGAATTGCCTCAAGGCTGATTTGAAAGAGATACAGGAGACAGTATGGAAGTAAGTAATTGTAAAATACTCAACATTTTCATTAGTAATATTCAGATATTAGTTTAGGCTTAAATACAAGGGTGTCACATTTTTTAAAGGTCTTTTTTTCTCATCAACTCTTGTCTGTTTTTTCATTTTCTGCTGTACTCCCATGTGCATGATGGTAAATATAAATTACCCAGAGTTGAATGGACAAAGTAAAAGAGAAACGAGGAGGCCTTTTGCGGCTGCTCAGTGGAAAAGTGGGTAAAACTGCTGCCTTGCAGCAAGCAGGTTCTGGGTCCCGCTTCCTGCCCATTGACAACTGGAGATAGGCACCAGCACCCCTCACGGCCACAGGATAAAGTGTGACAGAAATGGATGGAGGCCCATTGCCTGAAAGGCAAGCCAGTCTGGTGTCAGTCTAGGTGTGAGCTCCCTCTGTAGGGTTGGAGCAGATGGTGCAAGTAATGTTTTTGCAGGGCTGCTTCAGCAGTGTGAGGGCGGGACATTTTGGGGCCCTCTGGGACCATGGACTTCTTTTGCTTGTGGGTCAAACGTAGACCACTCATGTCCGTATCCGCACTGAAAGAAAGGAAACCTTTGTTGAGGTCTACACATGAAATAAAGGTTGAACATGTAAATCCAGTTTAAATTGCAATAACACCAGAGTTATTTAATATATCCTTTTTACCAACATCTTAAGGACACATAGACCCCAATTAAATAAATTATTAATTGGAGACTCATCAACTAAATGTTATCGTGTGAAATCCGAATGAGGAATACAAAACACTTACAACACATAGAAATTATTATTAAAAAATATTTTTAATTAAAAAGTTGTATATCCTAAAAGCTAAAAAGCTGATACAGTAAGAGACTGTAAGAGGAGAAAATATATTACAAAAGGTAATGTTGTATTCTCTCATTACTAAAACATTTCCCAAGGTATGTCTGTTATTTCTAATTAATAAAAGTTTCTAATATTAAATTACAATTCTTTATCAGCATTCAAAAGTATCAATAATAATTAAAAAATAATCATATTGAAAATTCATAGACTGAAATATGTCAAATGTACACATTTAATGATTTGCGGATCGTATGCTGTCATGCCTTAATATCTATTTTTTAAAGAAAGACACTTTTTGTTTCATAACTGGCTATTGTAACAATTATAATCCGTCATTTAAAAAACAGCATCTAAAAATTCTGATTAAATTTTTTCATGATTAGATACGTAAAAGATTGTTTAACAGATATTCACTGCTATCATCTGGACATTACTTGTCTGTAGTCAATGAATGAATGTAAACATTTTTGTTTGATTGTTTTCTTTATTGAAATAGTAAGAAAAAAAACAATTATCTATTATTTTATAGATGTCAGATTAATAAAAGGAATTCCTTAAATGGCGGGAAAACTCAAAAAGTAATACTATATCATGTCATGGTTTTGGTTATGTTGTGCTTTACTTTGCTCCTTGTTTTCTAGTTTTATTGGTTTAATTCCTATTTCGTTGTAATTTCTAGATTTATGTTAGTTCTCATGTTTTTCTGTTAAGTCCTCTGTTGCCCTCTTTGTGTGTGTGTGTGTGTGCGGTGTTCTCATCTCTTGGCTCCCTCGTTGTCTCCTCGCACCTCGCTGATGATAAATAACATAGTTATGTATAATATATTACATTTCTGACTGTATATCCCCTGTAATTATTACACACACTGTAGCTGTCAACCTTTTTTTCATTAAAACTATAAGTATTCACCTCAGCCTCTCTGCCTCTGCATTTGGGTCCTCCAAACCTCAACCAAGATGTGACATATCAATCATGCATTATTACCTAAGAAGCAAAGAAGCAACTATACAGCTTTTAAAGTCTTTATAGTCATGCCAAAGAAATCTGAGTAATGATCTCAACTAATATTGTAATTCTGAACTCCTAAAAAAGTTTATGACAATTAATAAATTATACACCTCAAATAATAAAATTATATTAGTTATTATTTGCATACCAGGACTTCACTGGTCCTTTAAGCGGGGAACTTCTTGGTGGAACGGGTAAGTATGAGGTCCCTGCCAAGTGCTGCCGTCTCTCAGATAGGAGGTCCATTTCTACTGCAGCTGACGCTGTTAGTGGGGCCAAACTTTTTGGATCAAAATGTTGTGGCTTGGACTGAGAAAGACAAAGTCTGCGTGCACGAATCCCTGGCAACCTCATGTTAGCAGGAGCTGGAGCAGCATGAAGAGGTGGAGACGGAGAAAAAGGGATGTCTGGACACAGGGACTGTCGAGCTATATTGGGGAAAAAGGTTTCTTGTTGATGTATGTCTGCCGACAATGAGAAACAGAAAACCTCCTTAGCTTAAATACTCATGACATGTAGACATTTAAAACTTAGAGAACACAACTATTTTATACATTCAGTACTCACCTGGGGAAAGAGACTGAAATGAAGAGTCCGGTGAGCCAGTATCTAAACTAGCACAAACTTCATCTTCCTCTTGTTCTTCATCACTAAACCTGCTCTTCATACAACCAAATCCTTCCTCCTCTTCTTCCTCTCCCTCTATGTCTGTCTCTTCTTTACCAGAATGGTGAATAGTAAGGATCTGTGGTGATCGCTCTTTCTCTATAATGTCTAGACGTCTGGAAAAACAATTTAGAAAGATACAGCAGTGGTTCCTAAACCTTTCTCATTTGCAAAATAACACACTCCATGAGCAGAGTTACCAAGGGTTGAGGAATACAATAGGGCTGTTGTGTGATCTAATAAGGAACCTCATAGTGTTGATAAAAATGCCAAATATTTAGAGGGCAGATAAGTCCAGTTCTGAAACTCTGCCTTTTTTTTAAATGTCTCCTTGAAACTCCCATAATCCCCTCTGGCCTTTTCCGTGCCTTTTAAAAACTAAACAGCTACTGTTATGAGACTTCATCCAAAAGGATGAATATCTTATCGAAATGCAAAACATCAGTTTCTACCACTTGTAATACACCAACCCTCAGTTCGCTATATATATTATTTAGAGAGTGTTTGATATGACCTTTGCTGAATTGTCTGTTGTTTCTTAGAGGGTACAACAAGGAAACGCTTTATAAGATTGGATCTTACAGACAGAAAGATATCTTATCCAGTTTTGTTTTGAAATGGTCTCTTCCTGAATTGCAAACAACTGGATTTTACAAAATGTCGGCTTTCTAATCTGACTTGGCACACTTTCCTAAATTCCTCTTGTTGGATTGATCAGTTCCTAATAGGGCTGCGACTAACAATAATTTTGCAAATGGATTAATCTTTCGACTGTTTTCCGACTAATCGATTAATAATCAGATTGCAAAAGGTTCCTTAAAGGAGATTTTTTAAGAAATGAAATCAGTTGAAACTAAAATGTTTCTACTTGAGGAGTTCTGAATAGGAAAAAAAAATAATCTTAAATACTAAATTTTTATATATTTCTTTAAAATGTTGGTATAATTACTGCTCTAAGTGGGTTGCTCTGTCATTTAAAGGCATGGTTTAGAGTCTCTACGCTCCAGTTAAAGATTCATTGATTACCGAATTAGTTGACGATTATTTAAATAATCGATTAATCATGATTAATCCAATTAATTGTTTCAGCCCTAGTTCCTAATAAAATCAAAAGAGGACAATGTTAATAATATGATTCTAAAAAATTAACATCTTTAAAACTGTCTATAAACCTCATTCCTTTTTGTAAAGTATGCTGCTTTAAAATTGCTCCCAGGTTTAGGATATAAGGATGCTTAGACTGGTGTGATAAATAATAGTCTACATTCATTCAACAAATAAGACTCTTATTACATAACGATAATATTATCAGCTGCTAAAAGTAGTTATACTGTCATTAAAAAAAAAGATTTAAAAAATAAAAAATTATCTGCTTACAGGCTTCCGTAGCCCTTTACCTACCCCACAGATGCTTATGGACTCGCTATCCTTTGGATTAGGGTTACACAAACAGCTAAAGGATTCAGCCACAATAAAAAACAAAAACAAAAAAAACATTTATACATAAAAGTAATGAAGTTAGACATCAGTCGTTACTTGCTGTACTGTTCCTTCCAGGCCCTCAGCTCTGCAAACACATTAACACGGTCTTCAGAACTGGGCTCCTCTAGGTCATACGTGTGTTCTGGGACATGGATGGGGGGGCCACAAGGGGTCAGAGATGACCTGGTTGGTGCCGTCTATGAAACAGAAGAAGGCTTTAACAATCATTTACTTTACTGTGTGTTTACTTTCTTCGTCTTCCTTCATATCGGCTGCTTCTAGTGAGACCAACAAATAGCCTCTGTTAACAGATAGGAGGCAGACAGCCACCATTGGAAACTCATGAAGCTTAACATCAATCTCTACTGACAATAAAGGCTTTTCTGTATTAAAACAGCAATGATTTAACTGTGTATTCTTTATACCAGTGATTGAATATGATTTCACTAGTGTAATAGACATGTATTACCCTTTACCTTAAGCTTTTGTCTCCTTGCACGAACAGCCCACACAGGATTTCCACAAAACAGAATGTTGCCTGTTCCTTTACAAATCAGTAAATGAGAGAGACAGCAACAAATTAAAAATGACATCCTGTTAAATGATAAACATAAAGCCTCTGGGTGGCACTGTTAGGTAAGGATGACTGCTGCTGCCATCCTTCACTGCCTGGGATGTTTAGACAAGATGAAAAAAAAAAAAAGTATGACAGATGATTACGCATGACAGGAATAACCAAATCAGTTCCACACCATGGGTAAGGGTGCTGGTATCTGCTTCCACTGATGGTAGGTCAGAGTCTGAAGAGCCTGGTCTTGATCCAAAAGGGGAAAGAACTGTGTGTCTGGTCGCCGACATGGTTCTGGTGCTTGCAGATGAAACAGGTTTAGCACCTACAAATCCAGAAGTGAATTGAATCAAATCTCATGTCAATCAAATGTTGTTGTTTTTTTTTATAGAAAAATATGTTGTTGTTTTTTTTTACCAGGAGATTCAAAGAACTTGGAATCTTGCATAGAAATTCTGAGAATTTCCCAGTGTTCCCCTGTGGTGCTACAGCAGGTCACCCTGTCCTCCTCCAACTTCACATCATCAAGGTAACGCAACTGAGGGACCAACTCCCTCACTGCTGCTCTGTAATTATACTCTTCAACCTAAACAGGAGAGAAAACAAGGACAGAGAGAGGTGGAGTAAACATACTTCTGTGTTTTAACTCCAACTTAATGAGTCTGAAAACAATACAAGAAGGATGTAGTTCAATGATGCAAAGTGTGTTGGAAAGGAGTTCCGAAGGATTTGATTCTACTATGTAACCCCTAAATAAAATTCTTCAAGTATTACCGATTAGTATAGGCTCTGTGTTGGGACAGGCCTCATTCCTTGGTGCTTAGGGTTCAATTCCCATCGTATATACTCTTACTGCATGTATTCCCCTTAGTCTCTTTCTCAACCCCCGTTTTCTCTCAGCTGACTTTCAGAAAAAGGCCACTAATACTAAAAATCCCTAAGTTAAAAAAATTGAACTTGTCCACTTGTGTGTATTTGCTTTATTAATAGAAGATAAATGATAATGATGACAAATCGCTTAATAAATAACTGTATATCTGTTAGGACTCCAGTCTGTGTGGTCTGTGTTTTTGTGTGTTTGTCTTCCTTCCTCCACCAGGCAGCGCCTGGTTCTGATTCTCCTCCCCACTCACCTGCAAGGGGTTACCTCGTTAACAGAGTGTTCTTAAGCTGCTGACTGCCACTACCTCGACACCAGAGTGTTTGCCAGTTTTGGGTACTCTAGCCAAGCTGAGTTTTGCTGAATCAAACTGAGTTTTTGTCAACCTGAGTCTTAACATTGTTTTTTGTCTTTGCCTCTCGGCAGGAAATCATCCTGCAAACTGGATTTTTTTCGGACCTTCTCTCCCTGGAAGGATCTACTGAGCTTCAAACTGAGCTGAGGAAACAAGCCGGAGGTTTGGATCCACTTTTCCTCGAGGAAACGTTTGAGCTTCACACTGAGCAAGGGATTCATCTGTACAACAGTCCGTTTAAGTACCGCAGGGAATCTGAGTGGCAGTCAGTCGTTCTCCGTTCATCTACTACCAACCGCATTCTGGGTAACCCTGTTCTGCCCTCCACCGTATGAGACAAACACCGAAACACATTGCTCACTTACGGGAGTCTAAGAGTCGTGAGTCTGCCAACCATTTCTCCTCTTCAAGTTCGAGAATCAATTCTCCCACTGAACCTGAACTAACCTCAGTGTCTTCCCCTCACCTGTCAGTTCTGGTTGAGCGGTGTTCAGAGCAACACTGGAATCTCCACCAAACTTCTCGATAAAGCTGTTAAACTTTTTCCCTTGTCTCTCTGGACTGGTTAATCTGCATGTGGGTCGCAGGTCTTGATAAAATCATGGCAATATCATAGAAATCCTCAGAGGTTTCTCAGTGATTATTAGTGAGCAAACAGCACCGAAGTTTACTGGAAGGTTGAGTTATAACAGAATATCCCATGTATTGGATGTGGCACTAAGCTCTATTTAATCAGGCTTTTTTTTAGCAAAAAATGTGTATTTATTACAATTATATTTTTTTCCTTATTTATATCTTTTTTTATTTATTGGCATCTGAAAAAGCTCTTCCTTATCTTATTTCATTTTATCTTAGAATGACACAACTGCAAAGACATAGCCATCCCCCAAAACTGACAGCAGGGCAGGTTCAGCATTAATCAGAGAAGCAACCAAGAGTCTCAAAGGAACTGAGGGGATCTATTCTTCCGGTAGAAGAAACAATTAGGTGTCACCTCCACAAATACGGCTGTTATGTATGAGTGGAGAGAACAAAGCCTTTGTTGAAAGATAGTCATTGGATATTCTGCTTCTAGGTTGCATCACGCCATGCAGGAGACACAGCAAACAAACTCCAATGAGCGACACGGTGGTGGCAATGTAATGCAAAAAGGTTCTTTATTCTAAGGAGGGGAAAAGGTTGTAGTATGACTTTGTGTTAATCTGTTATCTGAAATCCTAGGAAAGACGGACAGACAGAGTTTAAGGCATTTTATTTACTCAGTCATAACTAATCAATTAGAATGCATCTTCAATGTATGCCTCCTTTGTCAGATTTAATATGTTTTTTTGAAAATAACAAACATTTAAGCAGCTACTAATCATGCTCCTCAATAAACCTGCATTCCTGTATACGTTATTTAAGGGTTGATGTGAAATTGGGGCTTTTTAAGTACTGTATGTTGTACTATTTATCTCTATTTCCAAGTCCCTTATCATGACTAGTCTAAAACAATATCTGATTCTAAAACTAAGTTCCAAATGAAGTTCTTACAAGAGGCAGGTGATAAAAAGGACTCGATAACTATTTGCCAATAAGTAATTAAACCAGGACTGGTCACTGCATGCTTTTTCTAAATCCCACGAATGCAGTGAATGAAAACGAGAGAGACCTGGAGGGATGTACCCAAGGAAAAGAGGGAAGAAAAAGACTGTCTGACAGAAAGGAAGTGAGTGGATGTGTGCCTCTTTGTGTGATGGAAAGAGAGACAGCAAGAGAAGTGTTGGTTTGCGGGGAGGGAAAGCAAACCCAAGAACTCCTCAATTACTACAAAGCACATGCCTAATGCATATTCAGCTCAGCATCTCTACTCATTGCCCCAGTTTCTTAATTAATGCTCTGCTGGTGGGTGTAAATAAACACATTCAGAGAGGTCCAAAGAACTCACAGCTAAAGGCAGCTCAGTATCATTCATCCAGGAAAAATTAGAAAGCCATAGAAAGTCGATATTGTTTTTTTTTTCTCTGAGATGTTGCTCCATACTGTAAACCTGATGTATACCATGATGCAACCTGAACCTAACTGTCAGGTTTTAAGTCATGATATATTTTTGTGTGGCAGAATCGGATCGCCGCAAACACCTCTATGTGCCAGCAAACCGACAGCCTGCGAGCAGAGGAGACACTGCTGGATGATCACAGGCACGAGCTGCATTTGCAAGCAGGCTTTTACAACACCTACTGAATACAACACTTCCTGTTTAGGAGCTCTGCCCAACTCCTTGCACAGGACTTATTCAACATCAACTGTTTACAGATTTCTTTCAGATTTGCAAGACTACTGCCTGTTTCAGAGTTACACCCTTTGGAGAAAATTTGCCTTGAGAAACCTTTAAATATAGCAAACCTACACAGGGAATATTTTCCATTGACTATGTATGTATTAAAGCATCTGCTACATTTTACTGATCCATCCCATTAAAGAAGCAAATCAACAATACAGAGGAGATTGACAAAATAGGACAGAGCTTTTCATAAAGGAAGATGCAAACATAGATATAATCTGATGGATTTGATTTGTTTTCAACCTGTTTTGGGCTTTGATAAAAGCCTAATTTAATTTTCATGCAAATAGAAACAAGAGAAATCCCCTACCTGAAGGGAAGTAGGGTTAGGGCGTACACACACAGGGTTCCCCTCCAGCGAGAGAGAACGGAGATTGGGACACAAACCCAGATAATGAATCTGGATGAGGTCGTCCACACGGTTCCCTTCCAAATCTAACAGCTGCAGGTTCTCCATCGTGGCAACCTGGCTTAGGTCGGACACATTGTTAAAGGCAAGATAGAGCTCCTGAAAACGGGACCAAGCACAAAAAACAGTTCAGTGTTTAAGGTCAAAGAAAAGAGAAACAAAACAGAAACATCAAGTAAATGGAATACAACATGGTAAGCAAGTAAAAGTAAAAGTATTCACCGCCCAGAAACCTTTTCAACTTTTTATTAAATTCAAAGTTTCTACTAAATTAATTACAGTTTTCTTTTCTTGCGATATACAGGAGCAAATGGATGAATAATTGCGAAGTTAAAGAAAAATGGATTTAATTTTCTTCTGCAAATAAAAAATCCAAAACCATTCTATGTGTTTGTATTTATCCCTTCAGAGTCAATACTTTGAAAAACCACAATTTCACAATGATTACAGGAGATGCTCTTTTGGGAGTCTCCTACCTGTTTTGTATGTCTAAAGAGTGAAACCCTTTACAATACCTATAGCTGAGTCAAATAGCATTAGTCTTTTCTCATTTTATTAAAAAGATTTCAGGCTTTACATGGATCATCTTTATCATCTAAACAGTTCTTTTCTAGCCAAGATTATGTCTTCAAGGATGTTGGCCAGTAAGAATGTACTTCTAAGTCTTTTGCAGTCTCTAACAGTTTTTCCTCAATGATTAAGCTGTGTTTAGCTCCTCCCGTCTTCCTGACAGCTGTGACCAGGTTCCCCGTCCCATCATAAGAAAAGCATCGCCACAGCATAATGCTACCACCACCATGTCTTACTGTGGGAAAATTGTGTCCAAGGTGGAGTAGCATGGCCCCTAAAAGGCTTAGAGAATAGATAAAATGGAAAATCCCTTTATTGTCCCATAATCTGAAAATGTTGGTGTTAAAGCAGCAAAAGATTACAGCAAAGGTGGTCAAACAAATATGGACCTTAAAAAGTGTATGAAAATTGCAGAATAAGTTACAGAGCTGAAAATAAATAAAATAAAATACTGTGCTGTAAAGTGTTTTTACAATATAAATACTTTGCATCTGGAGAATAAATAATCAATATACAGCTATGGACATTTCTACAACAATGGACATGTGAAAGTAGCAGTAGCACTAGAGAAATGCAAAATGACAGCAGCATGTTACTTAACTGACTAGGACTGACTAAGAAACTGTGTAAAAATCAGCATGAACGTAACAACTTAATAAGGTTTTTGGGAAACATTGATGTTATAAAGTCTTACAGCTGCTGGGGAAAAGATCTGTGTTTATGCTGTCTGGTGCATTTAGGGAGCAGCAGTCTGTCACTGAAGGAGCTTTTCAGTTCAGCAACAGCTTCATGCATGGGGTGGGAGAAATTATCCAACAGAGATGGTATTTTAGATTTTAGTTAGGATCCTTTTATTTCCCACCTCCTCCAGGGGGCATGTCAAACTTCCAAAAAAGTATATTTAAAATTTGTCCAGGTGCTTCTCTAATTCACTCTAATTAATTATCTGCTTGTACAGCCTGTCAGTTAAGTTGACATGATTGTTAACAGATGGACAGGTAAGGAAATGCTGCAAGTGAGCAGAGGTGGCATTCTTCAACACCAGAGTTTAACTGTGCCACTAAAGTGTTAAGTTTAACAGATACGTGAGGCATCTCTACCTTTCTATACTGAGAGCAAATGTCTCAGTTCTCTGAATATGTAGCAGCCCCGTCATGCAAGGTGATGGGTTGTGCGTTGATTTTGTAAGGTCGTTAAAGCTTCACCAAGATTTTTTCTCTAACTCGCCTAGGTTGTTCCTGAGGCTTCACAATGCTTTTCTTTTATTTTCAAAAACATCTGAGACCCTCGGGGAGCAGCTGTGTTTATATTTCATTACAATGAATTACTCACAGAAGGATTCCGTTTAATAGTTAGGTCATTTCTGAAGGCTGCTGGTTGCACTGGATTTTATTTAGGGGTATCAAGGAGCTCATTAAAAATTCATGCCACAATATATATGTTTTTCATTAAAATAATATTGAAAACCATCTAATATGTTCTCACTAGATATTTAAGTTATTAATCAATGCCTACATCTACAGTTGACGGACTTAATAGCTGACTAGTGATTCATTGTTAAGTGTCCATTTTCTTAAAACAACTGATTTTTCTCCCTGTAAATAGGGTCTCTCCATGACATGAAGGGAGTTACATTTTTTTTACAACAGCCTAAATTTAAAACAAGAGCTTTATTATATACTTAGTTTACCTAATTAGGCATAAAACATGTTTGTCAAATGCAACAAACTGGAACCTATTGAATTATAGGAAATATGTGAAACACTTAGAATAGAGATGTTAAACTATTGCCTAAAGACTGGGCATGTCGCTCTGACATATTATCAGATTCAGAGAAGTGGAGAAGATGGATGGAACAATATTACAAGTAAGTCTATCATTTGTTTACGTAATCCCTACCATTTCATGTATTTGGACTTTTTTAATCGCTTCTGTCACATCAGCATAAAAAAATTGTCTTTTTTTGTTGTATGGGTATCAGTGAGAAATATTTCCTGGAGTATAAATACTTTTTCAAGGCTTTGTAGTAACAAGGATCAATTAAGACTGCAAGAATATTCTTTTTTATTTATTTATTCCAGCTTTTTATTGTAATTACAGTGTCACAAGTACAGAGCAATGAAATGAACTCTCTGCATTTAACCCATCCCTTTGGGGAGCAGTGGGCTGCCATGGTGCGGAGCCCGGTAAGCAGTGTCGGGGTGAAGGATCTTTGCTCAGGGACCCAGAGTGCCGGCTGTGGGGGTGGAGCTCGAAGACCTCAGGATTCCAAATTCTATGCCCTAACCACTAGGCCGTCACTCCCCTTATTCTATCTCTGCACTTAACCCATACAGTTGGGGAGCAGTGGGCTGCCATTGTGCTCGCCTGGGGAGCAGAGTGGGGTTAAGGGTCTTGCTCAGGAACCCAGAATGCCGGCTGTGGGGATTGAACCGGGCACTTGCAACCTTCTTCGAGCACAAGTGCACTAGGCCAGTAAAATATATTAACATAACTGAGATGGAAATAAATCCCTTGCCTGTTTCTAGTAATATTACCTTTGAATTAACATTAAAAGGCAAATATCTTAAAGTTTAATTAGATACATTTACAGATAGATATAGATACATACATAGCTTGTTACCTTAAGAGAAGAAAAAGTGAAAATGCCACTTAAGTCCTGAAGGCAGCAGCGGTTCATCCATAGCACCTGCAGGTGGGACAGGGTGGTTCCCAGGTCTCTAGAGAGACAGAGCAGCACAAACTGGGTGAAGAGACAGGAAAATGAGTTATCAGTACTGTTAATCATGAGAAATGCAGGCTAAGCTTTATTTTAGAACCTCCAAATATACCCTTGTTGGACATTTCCAAAGATATCAGGTTTTTTATGTGCATCTTACCCTGGATTGTGCGTTATCTAGCACTCAGCAGGAAAGGCTATCAGAGGCAGTGGTGTCTGAATGCCTCTGCACTACAGATCTCAAAACACAAACTGTTTTTCTGGTCGGTTCCTCTTGTTCATCTTGCAGCATTTTTTTTATTCAAATTGCAACAGAAGCCTTTTAATGGCCCATAGGGGATGATATTTTCTGTCTTCTTTTATCGAGTGTGTAAATGAATACATTTGAAACATGATACCTAACAATAGCACCTCTTTTTGTCATCATGAAACAGGTGGTGAAGCTCAGCTTGAAAACTGTATAGTTTTCAAGTTGCAATGTCCATTTTCAAAGCAAAATCCAAATATATGTGTGTGTATATGTATATACACACACACATATCGATGAACAGCAGCCTTTTAAAAGCACCCTCTGAGTCAGAGTGCCATTCCCCACAGGACATAGTTGTTTAAGGGTAAGACATAAATGAGAAAAAGTCAAGCAGTAAGTTTCACTTTTGATTTGAGGAATAAAAAGACAATATCTGGGTTTTTTTTAGCACCTACCTCAGTGATGTGATCAAACTGTTGTTCATTTTCAGCATCTCTAATCTGGGCAAGTAAACACCTACAATAAAAATAAGACAAATCATGTTTCTCCCACTTATGATTATTTATTTGTGTTTCAATGTTGAACATCTCCTTCACCTCTTAGTTAATTTCTTTAAATGTTGATTCCCCATTGCCTAAAAGGAAGCATGACTTAAACACGTCACACTAGTTTACTGTACATGTGGTTCTCTTTTGACCAAACAGTGAGATCATGCACGAACAAGTTCAGAACTTGCTGACATACTGTATCTCTGTGGTGCTCTATCTGCACCAATGCACACAAAGACACCACGGAGGGTCATCAACACTGTCCAGAAGACATGCTTAAGCCAGGACCTCCGTAGTATTTTCAGGAGGGCATGCTGAATTCTGAGAAACAGCACAATTCCAGGACATTGTGTGCTTCAGCTGCTGCTCTCTGGCAGGTGTTTAAGGGAGCTTGAAGCACAGACAAATAAACTGAAGGATGTCTTTTTTTGTCTTACTTTATGGCCACAGAGTTGTTAAATGGAAACAATAAACACTATTATGCATCGTTTCAGTCGGTTTTAGGTGCACATGCAATGCCTTTTCTCATTTCTTACATAGTATAAGTGCAATGCTCCTATTTATATGCTGTATGTCTCTGTCTATAGCCCTGTATGTTTCCCCCTAATTTGTATATAAGGATTCGTTTACATTATATACAAGTTTTCACCATGGAGAAAACTGTTCCCTATTTTTCATTGCCTACACTTTACTGTAGTCTTCTCCTTTAGCTCTCTACTGTGCAGATATTTTTATATCTAAGGCAAAACATATTCCAGATATTGCAATGTTTTTTTTTTTGTTGCTTTTTTTGGCACGATATACTCTCTTTTTATATTATCTGTTGTATTTTTATCTTTAATGCCATCTTGCTTTAACTCTTTGTACTCTATATAAGCTACTGAAACCAGAATTTACTTGAAGGAGTAATCCCAAGGGATAAATAAAGTTGAGGCTAAGTCTTTAAAAGTGCTATACGTTTGAATAAGACCAATAATAAGGCTTGAATGTAAGGTATATCTCACCAATGTCCCCCAGCGTATTTTCTTGGGTGTTTACGCAGAGTTCCAGATATTTCACACAAGAGAGGTCACTAGTTCCGCACAACTGTTCCTGTAGAAGAAACACATTTGTTGGCATCTATGTTACCATGGGTGTGTTGTAACAATAGGTTGTCTGCCGATCAACCGTGGCGGACTTTTGGATAGATCTTACTGATTTGTTCTAAATAGCTAACAAAGATGTATATTTTCTAAACGCAGAACATGTGATGGCTGTTGATGGACATTTAATTAGATAATAACAATGTACAACGTAGGAATGAGTTTAACAAAATCAGTAATCACATTTGTATTTTTGCAGTAAATTTATCCAAGCTATGAAAAAAAAAACACCTAAACAAACATGTATTGCAAAAACATAAAAGAAGAAGGTAAAGAATCTTGAAAAAAACGGAGAAAAAAAGAGATCATTTATAATAACAATGGTTTTTGGTCAGAATCTGCAAAAAATTTTAAAGCAGTAATGCTCTTCACTGTAAAAACACAGCAAATCGAATTAATATAGATGTGTTACATTATTTATGATCTCATTTACTTTCAGGTTAGAGGAAAAACTTATATAAGGATCCAAAAATTTCAGTTTAAAAAAAAATCAGAAATGTGTCAACATACCAATCTTTCTGGTGAAAGGTAAGCTTCCAGTGCATTGCTGGGGTCTATGTTTGGTTTGGGGGTTGGAGTAGGATTGATGCTCTCTGAACCGCTAAGCTCAGTCACCCGAACCCGCGTTTGACCAGGCCGGACCCCCTGGCCCACAGATTCATGGCTCACGCTCATGTTTTTTCTACGGCTGTCTAAAATAAGCAATAAACAACAGTAACAAAGCCATTAATGTGACAGATTCTCTAACACAACCCGATTACAAAGTAGTTGGCTGTAAACAAATGATACAAAGTAAAGAGTTTTACCTGAAGGAAGGGATAGTCCTGTCAATACATTTTAGCAGCCTTACAGGCAGCAAAAGTTTACTTGGCAACAGGGTCAACTTCCTGGAAACGGACCCATTTCACCCTGGGATATGTAGTGCTGGGAAGCAGTAGGCTAGCTTCAGTTGGACAAACAAAGATATCCGCTGCTATTAAGTAAAAGTGATGTCATATGTTAAAGCATAGTACGCTGTTGATATACGACGTGTATATAACCTCTTCTAATGACTGCTAATATGTGGCAGTGTTAACAAGTTATCATTTAGAGTGTTTGTGTTACAAAACACATTATATGTTCTTTTAAGGACAAAAACATTCTTTTGCTACTCAGTTCTAATGAAAACGTGTCCTTTGGAAATCGTTGTCCTTTAAGCTTAAATGTTTGTTTTTCAAAAGAATACGTTTTTAAGATATTTGGGCGTCTTAGTAGATGAGTCGTCATATTTCCGACTGCACATGAACACAGCAGTAACAGACATAGCAGCCGGGGCGGTTCTATGGTGGACGGAGCTGGGCGTGGGCTGTGTCCTCCTCATCGCCTCTGCTCCACTCTCTCCCCGTGGAAGCACATTGTTCTACGCGGGCTCATAATACTAAGAACCGGTGATTCTTTTTCCGCCTGTTAGCTAGTGAAAAATTAACAAACTATTGGAAATTAGAGGATACTGCTAACCAGAAGAAACGTTGGGACAGATCTCAGGATTTTTTTCCTTTTTTTTTTCCATCTGACTGTGGCAACGAAATAAAGATTTCTCTCTTCCTCTGCGGCTGACGAATCGTAGCATTTGTCGGTAATTAGTCCTCTTCTTGTGAGTATGCACTTTGCATTCCTTTTTTATAAATGTGTTTAAATTATTATTTTTTTCTTCCTTCCTGGTGTGTGTCGTCTTTTGTACGCATTTGGTGTTTTGCACGCCGCAGGAGATTGCGGTCCATAGTTAAAAACGTGTTAGCCAGCTATCATAACATTTTTCTTCTCACCCACGGACAATTAAATCCTTTTTCCACACAGCTTTGTAACTGCATTTTACGTTTATCCTCGAGGGAATAAATAGATGCCGGAGGCTGTGTCGAATGTTGCTAAACAGTTGTGTTCAAAGTCGCTAACGAAGTTATGTGGTCAATGGGTTTCTCTATTTAATTTGATTGTAAAAAGAAGACAGTGAATGTTTTTTTTTTTTTCAGAAAAATACATATTTTTCTTTCTGAGGATGTGCCGCTGTGGTGTTGAGATAATTCTGAGTAAAACATTGCTGACAAATAGGGTGACGCCCCATCTCACTCCGTAAGAATTGAACGTATCACTGCGGAAGTCAGATTCTTTTTAGTAGGAATGAACTGAAACAGCGCGCGGCGACCCATTTACCGTAAACCAGGTAAAACTGACGGGAGAAAGTAACTGTAAATGGATCAACTGTGATAGTAGATGTAGTTTTCATATAAATTTAAACAAAAAAAAAAATTCACTGGCAGAACTGGTCTCTTTCATTAATCACTGTTTGTGTTTGTTGTCCAGGATGAAAAAGAGCATTGCATTTTTTTTTAATCAAACGGATGATTTCAAAGATGAGAATAACTGTTGAGGTTTGAAAAAATTGGACTTTATTGATCTCACATTGGTTAAATTCCCTTTATGCATTTGGCCTATCCCCTTGGGGAGCAGTGGGCTGCCATTGTGTGGCGCCCAGGGGGCAGTGTGGGATTAAGGGTCTTGCCCAGGGACCCAGAGTGGCAGTCTGTGGAGATCAAACCAGATCAACCTTCTCAGAGCACAACTGCAGTGCTGTAACCACTACGCTGAAATTCCCCATTTCTATGGATACCCCCAAACTCCCGCTTTTGAGTATCCATTGAAAGGATTTAACCTACACATTGTTTATGGAGCCATTTGTCTTGGCCTTAAGCTTTTGGGGACCAATATGTCCATATCAGATGAAGCTTGATTTTGTGTGTCTGCTTTTAAAAAAATAAATAAATAAAATCTATAAATAACTATTTACCTCTGACCAAACTTTTGCCACTTAGAAAATACTATGTTACTAAGTCTTAATAACAAGTGCCAACTCTCTCTTTTTTTTTTCTTTTTTTATGGATTTCAGGGACCTCTTTACATGTTTATAATGGAGTAACATTTGCTAACAGTTGCTATTTTCAAACGAACAAAATTTTTCATCGTAACACTGTTTATGTACGTAACTTTTTGCAGAGGTGACAAGTAGCAAAGTACAAATACTTATTACTGGGTACTTAAGTACACTTTTAGGTATCTATACTTTACTCCATTACTTATTTTCTTCCTACTTCTGACTTCTACTCATTTCATTTTCACACAAGTATCTGTACTTTCTATTTCTTACATTTTTAAAACAAACGTTACTCTTGGCTTCGTTATGTGCGCCATCCAAGGCAGATCATTGTCGCCATCCACATCTAGCAAATACTAGTGTAATTGGATGAGTAATATAAAACAAAAAATTTTAGGTAAGCTGTTCGTCAAATTTGTGGTGATGCCAAAGAAAATCATCAGAAGCAAGCAGGTGTTCTTTAACTTTAAACTTGAATTGTATATGCCATGCTACAATGTCAGATTGACGAAAAGATGTCGAATTGTTTGATGGTCGGACACAGGCGAGAGCTTATCTGGAGATGGAGACCAACAAGACCTCCCTCATCCTTGGCCCTATCTCAATTTTTCCAAATAGTCGAAAAATTGAGCTTTCACTTCATATAGTGGCATCTGGCTGTTTTTTTTAAAGGTTATTTTATACTTTAAGTAGTTTTTGGAGCACCAACTTTTTCACTTTTACTTGAGTAAAGAGGTCAAGTTGATACTTCAACTTTACCAGAGTGTTTTTAAACTGCAGTATCTATACTTCTACTTAACTAACAAATGTTTGTACTTTTGTTACCATTTACTATTATTCTGCTTACATTAACAGGCTTTGAAACTTAGTTTGCCCAGCCTGTGTGGTCATGCATTAAATCAAACGTTTGCTTTTTTATTTTAGTAATATTCTACCTAAATGCATAAACTCATACACTGTTTGGTGGATTTTTTAAATGGTAAACCAAACACAGATATTTGGAAACCAGTCCTGGCTAAGAAATACGGACATCACTGCACCACCTCATGAAAATGGCACCCCCCATGATGAAACATGTGGGTGGCAGCATGATGATGCGGGGATTGTCTTCTTTTCCTTTAACAAATCTTCCCCTAAACAAACAAATAACATTTAAGCTTGCATTTTTTTCTTCATATAAAACATTTTTAAATCCTGAAATGAAGATCTAGATCATATTCCATTTTTAGATGCCATATGTAGCTCCCACCTGCTCCCTAGCTAATTGATTATCATTGAAAATTCTCATTACGCTGACTACAACTTTCCCTCTTTTCAAAAGTCATCTGAAATGAAGATACTTAATGCCATTTCTACTACTTCCAGCAGAAACGGCAAATATAAAGCAGAGCGTTCAAATGTATCTAATCACAGTTATCGCTGCAGTATCAGCCTGTGCACTCATAGTTGCAGTCGGATGCTCTGTTTGGTAGGCTATTATATTTCAAGTGTTATGCATCCAAGTCATTTGTTAGGACTTTGGATTGACTTTCCCTGCTCTTGGTGCTCATCCCTATTATAGATTTTCGTCGTTAAGATGCTTTAGCTCATGTAAGTTGTTGGAACATCTAATGACAGAAATGCAATGAGTAGAGAGATATCGGGTTGCCTTATGTAAGCCTTGAATATGTCTTTTAAGTGTCTTATTTATTCTGTTTTCCTTAACAGCGAAAATAAAGGCAGCAAGAAACCTGGAAGATAAAGGCATGATGCTAATTTGTTGTCTTGTTCTGAGCAAATGTCGCCATGATATTGCCCAGCTAGATGCTTAAAAAAAAGTCTGATTTTGTTTAAGTTACAAAATAAGAATAAAAAAGCAACTTTCCTTTTGAATCAAGGTGCGCTACTTTCCTTTTAATATGTGCAGACCTGAGGCTCATTCATCCTCCAAAGTTATTTTAAGCACCATCAGACTCCTGGTTTCATTTAATTTGTGTGATTTGTGATCTTTGTAGAAAGAGTGATTCTTCGGAAATATGACTGAAGGTTTGTTGAAATCCAGTGGGTGGGATTAGAAAGAAAAACAAAACGAGAACTTCAAAGTTTTAGGATGTTTTGGGTCTGATAAGCGTCGGACTGGCAGTGCTTTTGTGTGGGTGTGTGATAGGGGGACGGGGTCAGCTAGCCTTTTCATCTTTGCTTCTGCCTGTATCGTTCCACCCTGCCATACAAGCTGAAAGGATGACCTGGTGGGGAAAAGGTCACTTGGACTATGGTGCCTTTCAGGAACTGATTGTTTGGGCCCAAACACATGCGGACATAAAGGTGTAATTTGAAGGCAGGAAGGAAAAGTCTCACCAATCTTTTTAAATAAGCAGATCTGATCGAAATCCTTAAACTCATGTTTTCTGTCCTCATGTAACTTTGTTGAGTTCTCCTTTAGAAAGGAGACTTGTTTCTGACTCGCTGGTCGCCACTGGGCTGATAAATTTTAGGATGCTGATGATGATGTCATTGGAGAGCAGCGGGAGGGTGTGGTGGACTGTCGAGGTTTTAGTCGGGCTCTCAGAGTCTCACTGTCGGACTGATACGTCCCTGGAGAGGGTCTCCTTACATCATTACGCCATTAAAAATCTATTATCTCTACAGTGGTTGTGCTTGTATGGATTCTTTAACCAATTAGATTCTTTAATGGAGAGAATGTATGTTTATAGCAGATAGCTGTTCAGATGTCCAGCTTCTTGTGTATCAAATAGAACGAAAAGATGCAGAGGTTTTCTTTGAATGTTTTTCTCTGCAAATGAACAGCTTATAAATTCAAATTTTCATACCAATAACTATATGTTCTCCCTTTTTTTCCCCTCCTTCTCATATTGACCGTTGTTTTTTTGTCTTATGCCCTTGGCATGCAGTGAGAGCAGATATACGTCGTTCTCAGTCGCCCCTCTGTGCTTGCACCCTCCATAAGCTGTCATGTAAGATTATCCTTTTGGTCCAGGCAGTGCTCTAGGGTTTCAAAAACGAAATGTTAATTTCCCAAACTGGAGGTGGTGCACTATAAATACCTTTAAACCAAAAACATGCTGGGGTAGTGTTCCCTGATCAAAAAAAAAAATAAAAACCTGCGTCTTTTTCTGTTCGGTTGTCAAG
>JAGKQL010003077.1:0-10801 GCA_018398635.1 Cyprinodon brontotheroides | reverse complement strand
AGATGTTCCACAAAAAATGTATTGATCTGCTTTTATACCTCACTGTGTTTAAGGGCCATTTGTTTCCAAATAGCTCCCTATTATTGATGCGACTCTGAAGCAGGATTGTGTTACTGCTGGTGCAGAACTGTTGCGGTTGGGCTGTTAAAGCCTGTGAGTGTGTCTGCTAATAAGAGCTGAATGCTTAGCGTGCAGCAGCTCTTATTTCCTGTCCTGTCTCTGTACCTGCAGGGAAGCTTTTATGTGCCCAGTGAAAACTGCCTGCAGAGAGCCCATACGTGGCATCGGAGGCTCTGTCGCCTTCTGCTGGCGGCTCACAGAGGACTGCATGCCTACTGCAGCACACTGGCGGAGGAGATCCCACAGCTCCAGCAGGTTCCATTAGAATCAGGTGATGCTTTGTATGTTATTCATATGGTTTAAATGAACCTTGTTAAAGGTATAGAGGAGGATTTTCGCAAATTTTTGAAAAGAAAATCAAAATTTCCTGCCAATAGTGTTATTGGAATCCAGGACCTTTTACCTTTGTAAAATTAAAGCATATGGATATTTTGATGGCATATATTAATGTTAATGTTATAACAAGAAACAACAACTTGCCCAAATATATTAAGAAAAATAACAACAGTGCTATTGTAAGAAATTCATGAAAAACACACTGAAAGTAAAAGAAACACCTTTTTTTTTTCTGGTACAACATAACCTTAGAGGCATTAATGCTGATACTGGTTTATTAACCTTAAATATAACTCTTAACGAGGCTTATTACTTACTTTTTAACTTTTCTATTAGCTTTTTACCTTTTTTTTTTGGCTTGTTTACTTTTTTTCAACTTAATTTCCAGTAGGTAATATATCATTCAAGGGCTCATTTAATCGGCCAAATGCCAAAATAAGATGTAGAGCCATGTAGCAGTATCTTTGCTGAAAGGCTGGATGTAGATCTAGTGCTTCTAGACCTCACGGAGGGACTAATCACCTCTTGAGCATGCACGCCCGCATTTCTCCTCGTGCTCTGTCGAAAACCTGCTGTTTGCATCGCTCAAGCTTATTTTTAAAAAAAGATTAGTAATTTTGCTACTATAAGGATGAGCACGAAGGTCTGCCTTACGTAAACATATCACCAGAATGATCGACAATTAGGAGGACTAATTTACTTCCTGATGAGTCCACACCCGGAAAAAGAACGTCCTCCACTCTCTTAACTGGATGCTCAATTCTTTTTTGTCCGGTGATGCTAAATTTTGGTTCAAATTGCCTGTAAACTCATCTCCAAAAACAATAAAGGTTCATCTCCTGTAGTATAACTGCACCTAAGCCTATAGTGAAATCAAAAGAGTTCCCCTCCTTTAAGGTATGTTTTCTTTTTTTTTATCAAACCAATGTAATTAGCAGGCAAAGATAACCTGAGTTAATGTGCTTTTGATTTGTAAGTCACTGCAAACTTGACCCAAACATGCCAGAAATGAAGGATCCAGGCGAAAATGTTTCTTTTATGGAGTCCGGGATCAGCTCGCCACAGTTCCATCATGCTGCCATCATGGTTAACTAAAGGCCTTAAAATGAAAAATGGCTTTGATTTTCTATTTTATTTTTTTTTTACCAAATTGAAAGATGAGGAAGGACTTCCTCTGATCTTGAAGATTTTAGTTCAGGACATGCACGTCTTTTGCTTTAAAGATGTTTGTATCCTACTTGAGATTGTCAGACTGGTCCCATAGTATGCAGTCTATTTTTATTTTATTTATTTTTTTCATTCTAAAGGATTAAAGAAAATCCATTATGAGTCTTGCTAGTGTCAGTTAAGGGAGGCATCCTTAGTTTACAGCAGAGATCTGCAGCTCTATTATGGCATTTTTAATGTGTTTCTTCCTGCCAGTATCTTACAGCCATCTGTAGGATGATGAATCGTTTCTCGAACCTTTATCTGGAATCTGAGCCAAAACAACTAGAAAAGAGATAAAAACCAGATTAAACAGACAATCGAACACAGGTGTCCATTAAAAAACAGAAGTCAATGAAAATGCTGAAGGAAATATATATTATATTTCCCTCTGTCCAAGATCCCTTATATGATGCTCAATCATGAAGAAAATAAACATCAATTATTCATTTTTAACACTGGGCAGAGTTTAACATTCACTTCACTACATCAGATAAAGGAACATTCATCTTTAAAAAAAAATAAAATGGTTTTGATTTTTTTTTTTTTTTTACCAAATTAAAAGATTATGAATGACTTATTTCATCTGATTTTGAATATTTTGCTTTTGAGATGTTCTTATTCTACTTCAGATAGTCAGACCGGTCCCATAGTATGCATTCTATTTTTTTTTTTCCGAAGCTCTATGCCCTAACCACAAGGCTGCCACTCCCCTTAAAAGAGAAAATTGTTAATTTTCATTGAGAGCAAATTTATTTTGGGATTATTTTAATCTTGTAGAATAAATTAATAATTTAATAATGCATTTTAGATCACTGGAGTCTTTAAAAAAAGACTCCCATTGGTCATAAAAGTGGGCTGGTTAGCCGCCTATTATGACCAATGGGGTCTTTTTGGCTTCAATTCTTTTTGCCTTTTTGTTAGCTTGCATCTTAAAGTCCCCCCGGATTTTCGGTTGGTTATTATGAAGCCTCAGCGGAAGTTCAAATGAAGAAAGTAAACTACCTGCCTCATCATCAGAGGCCCACCTGTTTCTCACGCAAAACCAGTTCATCTTAAAAGGTCTTCAGGTCCACGACCCAGCCTGCTGCCCAATCAGATGCGCTGTGTCTGATTTTGGCTCAGATTCTCATGTATCTGTTTATGCATATTAAAATAAAATTCAGCGCTAATGTTTCCTAACCAGTTCTGAGCACCAAAACCTTAAAATAATTGTATAAATACAATTCTTCTAATTGTCTTTTTCTTTCTTTGTCTTTCTTTGTTTAACATTCTCCTTTTTCTCTTGGGTTCTCAGGTTTATAGCAGGGGGTGTCCTGATACAATTATTTCAATATCCAATATTGCAGATTTGAGAATTTCCTGATACCAGTATTGAACTGATACGATATTAGCATGAATCATACGGGCTTTTATTACTCATTTTATACTGTAAAATGTAAGAAAAGCCCCAATCAAGTAATATCACTGAAACAGTGAGCAAAAGTCAACAACCAACCAACCCTTTTTTTAACAGAAGCAGGGTGTTTCTCTCAGCATGAAAATATCAGAGATTTTAGGGACCGGCCAATAAAATCAGATTATAATTTTTTTTTGGCTACTATCGGACGGATATCCGATATTAATTTCAGATGGGGATACTATTAGTTTACAGCAGAGGTGTGTCAGAACATTTTACCAGCAGCTCTGTTAGGATATTTTTAATGTGTTTCTTCCTGCCAGTATATTACAGCCATCTGTAGGATGATGGATCATTTCTAGAACCTTTACCTGGAATCTGAGCCAAAACAATTAGAAAAGAGATAAAAATCAAATAAATCAAACAGATAAAACAAACAAAAGTGTCCATTAAAAAACAGAAGTCAAAGAAAATGCTGAATACATACAGAGGGACTGAGGAAAAAATTTATTTCCCTCTGTCCAAGATCCCTTCACTTCACTATATTAGATAAAAGAACAGTCATGTTAAAAAAAATAGAATACAGTGAGGAGAGAGGAGATAAATTAAAGGGTTTAGTTAAAAAAATAACAGTTATGAATATAAAACTGAATTCAATCTGTAGAAACAGGCAGTATTACCAAAACACCTGCAAATATTTGATTTATATTACAGTAATTTGATCTTTTACTTTGGACAAATGTTAAGTCAATTTATCGTCCTGCTTGGTTTCTTTCCACTAAGCTCTGCAAATACTTTCTTTTCCACAGAGGTGCTGCCTGTAGAAGAAATCCTAAATCAGCTCTCCATAGAGTTACAGGTAAGTCCAAAAACTAACATACATCTACATTTTAGAATATAGCAGTTTAGTGAGATAGTTAGACAGACATACAGATAGATCAGATAATCACTGAGTCCTTATAGATAAAGCTACACATTTATGCACCAATGCTGTCTAAATTAATCATTTATTGTTTTGCATAATTTTGAGTTGATTAATTGTTCTTGTTTTTTTTGTTGTTGTTGTTTTTTTGCACTGAAGACTTTTCTTTATTTCTTGCAGAGGATTAACTTTCCCTTCTCCTCCATAAAGCACAAAAAATAGTTTTAAAAGAAATATTTAAATAGCATCTTTAATGATGTGATTAATTAACCAATGTGCATTTTTTGTCTGTTTATTGTTAATATTCTAACAATCAAAATGTCAAAAAAAGATTACAGCTAAAAGTACCACTGCTGCCACCTTCTGGATTAGAGGGGAATTGTTATTTTTCTCTACTCTAGGTAGGGAGTTATGTCCACATGGGAGCAGCAGAGATTATTCTTCCCAACTTGCTTCTAAATCTGCTGTTTTTTTATGCCAAGGAGCCAAAATGTGTCACTTTTGATCAAAATGTTCTATTTTTCATTATAGTGATTTTAAACTAGCTATGTGGTCGAGCTGTTTCTGACACACAAACAAGCTTCATCAAAGGACATATAATGTTAATAGGTGTGAGCTGAGCAGGAAATACACAGCTCCTAAAATAGATTGATCCAAGCTGTACTGCTGATGACCTTCCTGCTGATTCTGGTTTAAATTAGATGAATGCATGTTTCTCAGCTGCAGGAAGGCCATGAGAAAGTAGCCGAGCAGATCAGCAGGGACGTCAGCCAGCTATGCTCCCAGCTGGCTGAGCTGTGGAGCCATTTCCTGGAAGTCGCCGTGCTCAACCCCTACATCCTGTCCTATCTGACCCAGGAGCATCACACGCTTAGGGTGAGTTTCAAAATAATAATAAAAAAAAGAAATCCGCCAATGACATTTTGCTGAGTTACTGTGTAATAGAAGACGGTGCAGATTATATTTGATATGATCCCTTTTGTGTGAAAAAACAGGTATATCTGAAAAAGAAAACTAAATAATAAAATGTTTTTTTTTTTATTATTTTAGTTAGTCGCTATAAAAAAAATGAAGCTCATAAATTACATTTATTCATTTCAAGTAAGTTAATTTTTGTTGAAATAAATGTTCTTTCCTTTGATTTGTCAGTTCAGTGAGACAATTTGCCAATGTGAGTTTGGTTATTTTGTAATTCAGATAAAAATTATGGTTTTGACTAACTTTGAGTTACAATGATTATCAGAATCAGAAATACTTTAATTATCCCAGAGGGAAATTACTTTTGTTACACGCTCCAGTTACAGTTTTATATAATATATACACACATCCAACTATACAATATTATAAAGATAAAAAATTAAGAATAAAAAGAGATAAAATATATACACATATAGCTCTTCTGTATATATATATGGACGTATATCTATGCTAAAAACTAAATCCAAATAAAGTGAAAATCCAAGTAAAGTGATACGTGGTGTACAAAAATAGTGCATAAATGTCCATTCCAGATATGTCACAGTTTAAATGAGGAATAAGGTGAGATCATTCGAGATACCTCAAAAGGCTTTTTGATTCTCCATAATGTGATGAAAATAACTGTTATTTTCACTAGTCATAATAAGAATTCTGATATCTTAAAGTATCATTCAGGGTGTAGTCAAAATGTAGGTTATCAGTCAAAACTCTTTTGTTTTGATAACTTACAAATAATGCATATAGTCATAAGAAGCTGATTTTTATGCTGTTGAAGATTCTCAATCAACCAGGTCATATTCATTCTGTAAAAGTTTAAAAAACAATCCACTGTACTGCCATGTGGATTTTTTAAATATTTCACAGGAAAAGCTGATTTTATGTTAAAATGCCCTGCCATATTTTTTTGCTCGGGATGATCACACAATGGCTGAATTAGGAAAAATTTATGTAAAAGAAATGGGTTTGAAAAATTGATGCGTGGCACATTTCTTATATCTTTTTAATATCACTTTAACGAGGTGTATAAAAAATATATATTTAATATAAACAAACAATGCTTAGGGCCCAGGTAAAACCCTGAAAGGTCACTGGTTTTACAAACCAATGGCAAAACCATGCAGAAAGATGATGCACCACCGTTTTTAAACACTTTGACAAGAATAAAAATCAGTCTGGACTGCCTGATGAGACCTGATGCTCCAATTTCTTTTTTAAAGGCGAAAATACAAGATTTTTTTTATTTATTTTTTATCCATATATGCGTAATAAATATATAGTAGTGTAATAGAGAATAATAGAAAAAAATATTAGCAACAGGTTAAGCAGTCCAGGTACACTTGTCTACAGGGATAAACCTGTAGCTGCTAAATGCCCTGTTTGCTTCCGGCATCCTCTCAGTTACCCAAAAGAAACCTGAACCTGGAAGTGTTCAGCTGACTAATAAAAGGCTCTTTTAATTCCAGAACAAAGCAAATAAACTTCCATAATTGAAACATCTTTTGCACCTCCGATAACTATGGATGATAAAATATATAATGAAAATTAAATGCGTTATAGAAAAGTCTCACTAATACCTTCTTTTCGGTAAAAAGCCTGAAATACTAGAATATCTGGCTTTATTAGAAAGGGGTGAAACAGCCTGGATCCCAGTAGCTATAGCCATCCATCCTAGTCAGGCTAATGTAGTGTCCAGAGTAATTTCTTTCTGATCACTGGACTGTAAAATAGGATAGCCGTATGTTCCTCACTACGGTAGCTCTTAGGACTTTATTAGCTACTGTTTTATCTCATTTTATCTGCAAACAATGAACATGTAGGCCTCTGTATTTAATTACCCCAGAGGGAGGTACTGTCATGCCTCTTCTCTGGGAGAGTTAGGGTTTCAATTAACACTTATTTTCTAATTACTGTCAAAGAAATACACAAAGAAAGTGTGTTGGCATTTGATCTGGGTGTCATGCTCACTTACTGTTAGAGTTGATGCATTTCTAATTGGGCAAAGATTTGCTCTGTTGCACAGACTGTCAGGGCTGGATTTTTTTCTCTTTGCTTCTATTTTAATCACCTCTTGTGCTTAAGGCGGTAAATAGAGACTGAGTCGAAATATTTTTTTCTTTTCTTGTGTTTGGAAATACCAGGTGTAGAAGGTTCTCTAGGGCATATTTCTTCCTCAACACCAAAAGAGGTCTGTCTGGCATTTCAAAGAGCTGTAAGTTTCTGTACTTTCCTAAAGCTGCTGATTTGGGAGCTGGAGGTTTGTTAGATTTCTTAAACATTTCTTGTTGTTTTTTTTTTTTTTAGGGTAGCAAAGACTTGTAGCAAGATAGCTGCTGATCACGTGGCCTCATACTTGACCAAAGCCTCCTAAGCACCTGTCGAGGTGCCTGGACATTGATGGGGGACACAGAATAGTTTGCCCATCATCTTTGAGGACAGATATGCTACGATTCACTCTGCAGACAGGTAACACAGGTTCTAAGCAAAGCTTTCCCTTTCTAAATTCTAGAGTGATAGCTTCCGCAGCAGCAGCAAAACAGAGGGTTAATTCCAGGAGGCAACAGTGCGAGATGACAGAATTGACAAAATAATCCTGAATAGCTGTCAAAACCTCTCTGTGAAGTCCCATTTGCCTCTATTTAAGCCTGTTTTGTGATACAGGAAGCATTAGCCCCATTTACACTACCTCTTGGAAACTGTGTAGATGGTTTCTTGTGTGCACAGTAACCGATATAACTGAAGAGTATAAATCGCATGCAAAACTGAACTGGAACGTGCTAGACAACCAAACCATGCTAACCTGGTACTAGTTCATCAATAGGGCTCGGTGCGGTTCAGTTGTGGCTCAGTTCTCAGATAACAAAGACTGCATGAGCAGACTGCGTCATCTCCTTCCAGTCAGCCTCTGTAATCATGAAATTTCAGCCATTCATAAAAATACTAGCTTCCCTACCGTGCCTCACGATTTCCGGTGATGATTCTACTTAGCAGTGAGATGAACCTCAACGTCTGTTGTTTCCTGGGTCTGTAAGCCCTGATTAGAGTATTGTTTGTCGTATCTACTTCCCAAAAGCCGACTATGTCAGGTAAATTCACCAAAGGCTGCCTTCTTCGCCTGACTCTCCTAGCCTCGTGAGACCATCCTGATCTCGCGAGCTTTCTAGGTTTCACTCGCTAATCAGTCTGGAGACTCTCCGTTGAAGAAAATTTGGAGCCGTTCAACAAAAGAACGTCCAATCAGCGTTGGCTTTGAGGCGCGTTGAGGTGTGACGCAACGAGAAGCACGACAGTGCAGTCTAAAGAACATGGCGGCTTCAGCTGATGAAACTAGCGTTAGCGTGGCTATCGAGCAAGTTTTATCAGAATTACAGAGTATTTCTTCACTGAAAGAAGAGCAAAACACTGCTCTGGAGGCTTTTCTCAGAGGAAAAGATGTTTTTGCTCTTCTCCCGACTGGTTTCAGCAAGAGTACCCTGGCTTGTGGTTGTGTTTTCGTCGTCGCTCTGTTAGTACGTCATATGCTTCGTTGATCTGATTGGTTTATTTAGCCCGTCTATCACCAATAGGCCAATCAGCTAACCAGTATTTTCGCCCCTTCCCAAAATTACTTCAACAGAATGTTTCCAGATGGATATACGGAGCAAATCCATCTGGCGGAGTCAGGTTATGACTCTCCGCAAACAACAAAATATCACAATTATGATCTAACTTCCTGAATGCTACGGCCGCTGCCATGTTGATTTGCTTGTTTTAGAGAGCAGTAGTACAGAAGATCGTGACTAGGAGGCGACGAACCCTGCTAGAGTGGTGTGTAAACGGTCATAAGGAACCAAGTTCGACACGTTTAACAGATCCAAGCTCAGTCCGAACTCGGCGCAGATCGGTTTTCACAGGGTAGTGTAAATGGGGCTTTTTATACAGATTGTGGTTTTTTGTTTTGTTTTGCAGAAGCTGTATCACATGTGCCAACTAGAGACAGAATTGGCTTACAGTCACCCGTCCAGTGTCCTGCTCAAAGGATTCTTCATAGCAGCATTGAAGCCATATCGCCAGCGTTATCCCATCATTCCTTGGAGACTGAAGAATGCAGGGACCTGCCTGAGCATAACCCAGACATAGCGAATTGTAGTCCAAATAACATTGTCTGTAGCAGTGCTCTAAACCCAGCAGAGCAGAATCTGGAACATTCTGAGGTTCCAGAACAGAACTTAAAGGAACCAGAAGAAAGTCAAGGCACTGATATGGCTACATATATTAAAGATGATCCTTCCTCTAAAATTAATCTCCTCACTGATTGTACGGACAGTGGTAAGGAATCTCCTGTTCTCGATGGAAAAGAAAATATCTCTATACCCTTTGATAGTAACATTAGTGCAACAAAAGAAGAAGAAAACACTGAAGAGGACAGCGACAGCGCTTTACCATTGAATCAGTCTATTGACGATGACAGCGAAGACGCTCCCATGAACAGCCTGCTGACCTCCACTGTTAGTCCTGCTCTACTGCCGTTAGCAGGAGACATCAGAAGAGAAATGACTCCCAGTGGAGGTTTAAGAAGCTCAAAGATCATGAAGCGGTCATCATCTGTAATTTCAGATTCGGGTATTGAAAGCGAGCCCAGTTCGGTGGCATGGCCGGTGGAAGCTGCACTTCGTGAACGACCATCTCTAGATTTTTCTAGTGAGCGGGAGATCCCAAAGCAAATGGTGATCGACCACCCAGTCCATCGCAGCTGCCTGGAGGGCCTGCGAATGGAGAGCAACAGCAGCCTACCGAGTGGAGGCATACAGGCCTCCCTTACCTCAATTAGCTCGTTGCCTTACGAAGAGGACCAGCAACAGAGGAAACTCAGCAAACTGACCAAGTCTGTCTCTGCACCGCAAATAAGTAGCCCCGAAGATGCAGAGGAAGATCGTGTTCTTATCAGTTTGGAAAAAGAAAGAATGAGAGCAGTACAGCATCAGGATTTTCTTACTATGAACACTAAAACGGCATTAGAGCAGCCAGAGTTGCCTCCGCTCAGCATAAACACCGACCACATTGATATGGACATGGGCTCTACAAATTCAAACTCTCAGCAGGATCTGCCAGAGACCTGCAGAAGAACGTCGGTGTTAAGTGGTGCGTCTGATGTGTTACTTTCCCCAAGCTCTAGAGAAAAGCTTTTTGTACAGACGAGTGTTGTCATTGAAAGCAGTTTGGATGAAAATAAACATCAATCACACATGAGTAGAGAAAGTGCTTCGGTGGAAGATGTGCATCTCCAGGAATCAGAAATAGCTCCCTGTAGCTGCCAAAACAAACCATGTGTGTGTGAAAGTCCGCCGGAGCAGGACAGAAGTAGCTGCAAAGATGATCGCCAGAGTTTTCATCAGAGTGAGCGGGGAGACATTGATGAGGGAAGTCTGGATCCTTCACAGATGCCCCTGACATCGTCACAGTCCAACAATCTTACCAGCAGGAGCAACATCAGACCAAGTGACCTCACAGGGCTGAAGGCCATGGAAATAACATCACCTGCTACCCTCAATAGAGCATCAACAAGTGATAAAGATCCTTTGGACTGTCAGAATAAACCCTCGAGAATTCCCAACTCCGGCTTGGCCTTCGTGAATAAGAAGATGGTGGAGGTGGTAAACATGTCGGTGTCCTGTGCTCCGACTTGTCTGCCGTTTTCTTCTTCCGTCTGAGAGACTCTCCTTCTATCAGTGGAATATCTGCTTTCGGCAAAGTTCCTCGCAATTACCCATCAGCCCACTGGGCTCGCCGGTATCATCTCCTCATCTTCACGGCTGCCCTTAACCATGGATCGGAAACCAGCGGATGCTGAGTGAGTTTCAACG
>JAGKQL010003074.1:16862-26949 GCA_018398635.1 Cyprinodon brontotheroides | reverse complement strand
AATCCTGCATTATAATCTGTATTATGCCATTATTATTCTGCATTATAATCTGTATTACTGTCTTATTATTTTACATGGTAAGCTATACATGGGTGGCTGTTTAGAGAACTGGGGACTCAGACTACTGACTGACTGACCTACTTAATTTTTCTTTTTTCTTTCATTTACCTAGCCTTATATACTACGACACACAATGACTAGAGTTTGAGTTATTTGAAGTGTTTTGAATAGTTATCCTTCACATATTAAGTAATATCAAGATTTGGTTGAATGGTTCAAACATGGTTGGTTTCACAGATCATCATGAGTAGCATGGTCAGGATGCGATTTGTGCTGCGGCCGACGCCGGAGGAAGGCTGGATGTTTGGGGGAAGCATGGGTCGATGGGATAGTTTCCTCTTAAATGAGTATGAAATGAAAGAGAAAGATGCCCACAGGACGAAAAGGGGTTTTCGATCCCATACTAATCGAATCATGGCCATGTGGAAAATGATGATCTTTCTTTGAAGGTTCAGTAACATTCACTTTGTTTTATTATTCACTTTAGGGTTTGTTTTACCATATTATTTGATTTTCGCTTTTATGTGGATGCTTCTCACCCACACCCATTCCACAGTGTCTCACTTTAAGATTTGGTTGTCCTACCTAAGATTCTCGCTTTTTCACTTGAACTTCAATACACACCAGAAAGTAATTTAGCTGCATAGTATTCCACATCACCATGCACGACTACAAAAGTACTTCCATCTACCGAAGCACAGGGAATGCTGAAGCAGGCTATTTGCCTTATATAGACTTGTTGCATGGCTGTACACTGTCTCAGGAACGAAGCTTAAAGGTCAGTTTTGAATCTCAGTAACACCATGGTCTCCTAGGCTGCATGAGTGGGTTTGGCAAAAAGAGAGAACATCATGTATAAACATTCCTTGAGGGTCGCAGTGACTTTGACGCAAATCTGCGCGTATGCATTCCAGTAAGATGTCGGCAATATTCCGTTGTGCATGTGCTTACACATAGTGCAAAGATGAGACTATAAATGCTCTGGGGATTGGTATGTGAGTCGAGAACTTGCAAGAGAGAAAAGACAGATATCTTCTGTTCGGATGTTCAGCGCTGTGTTAAGTGTACTGAGGACAGCATGTCAATTTGATCTATAAAATAAAATGCTTCTTCTCCCGTCCTGGGGCAATCAGATGATCGACTGAAGGTGTCCTGATTTTTGACATTCTACCATTGAAAGCCACCACAAAATTTATCTTCCAAATATTTTTACAGAAACTGAATCATGGATCTGCTCCCCATTGTCAGTCTGGTTGGGAAGTTCGCCTCTTGATGTTATATGCTTATCAAAAAGTCCCAAATGTGTTTCAAAATAAGATGATAAAGAGACTAAAAGCTGAAGTGGGTTAAGGCTTGTCTAATTCTATGAATGCAGTGGGGAGTGGTGGCCTAGTGGTTAGGGCATAGGGCTTGGAATCCTGAGGTTGTGAGTTTGAAACCCAATCCCAGAGACTGCCACTCTGGGTCCCTAAGCAAGACCCTTAACCCCCGATTGCTCCCTGGGTGCTGCCATGATGGCAGCTCACTGCTCCCCAAGGAGAGGGGTAAATGCAGAGAGTTAATTTCTCCAAAGTAAGATCAATAAAGTTCAATTATTGATTTATTTGCAACGGCTAAGTATATCAATCAGACACGGGGGGATCACAGTATTACAGCAGGGACTTAATAAATCTGTCTGCATTTGTTGATTCATCTGGATAAAAGAAAATCTCATTTAACAGTTTGGCTGATAATTCTCCCGTTTTCATTTTGCTCCCAGTTGTTGGACATGTGTTCATGCAGCATCTTCTGAAAAAGCAGCCTATTGATCCTTTACTAGCTCACTGATTGACCTTCACACTGAGATTTGCACTGTAATGTTATTAGAATAAACAAATATACTACATCTTACATCAATCTCTGTAGTTTGCAGAGGGGAGACTGGAGAAACCCACTGAGCTCCTTCTTTCCAGGGTCCAGGTTGGTTCCACTCAGGTCCAGTTCTGTCAGATGGGATGGATTAGACTTCAGAGCTGAGCCCAGAGAAGCCCAGCTGATCTCTGAGAAACTGCAGTACGCCAATCTGAATAAAGAATCAAAGATTTTAGCTGAATTCAACAGGATGCAGATTAAAACTTTCCATTAAAACATTCCAGCAGAATATGTGACCCCGGCACGTGATAAACACCAGTCCAAGGACCATTGGTTATTTTCCTCACTGACACTGTGCTGGCCCAATCATACAGCATCACTGAACACATTCTCTCTTTGGCCAGGGTCACTGAATATAGTATAACACCGGTACGCAGCTGCTACCATACTGAGATGGAGATAAAGCCCAGAGGAGTCGCTAGAAACTACGGGAACAAAACTCTCTATTCAAACGGCTCCAAAGGTGGAAAATGACAGTAAGGTTTGCAGGACAGGGCCTTCATCAGCCTGAACTGATGAGTGTGATGGTGGCGGCCCACAATCACATCACATTTAAACATTTTCATCAAAAACTAATTAGATAACTTTCACTGTATTTCATATAATGGCTGCCTGCTCCACCATAACCTGACAATGAATGGAGAAAAAACCAGACAGAGAAATTGGTATTTGTGCACACGGGGCACCGTGACTGTGAACTAGGAGCTCCATGCAGGGACGGACTGGCAGTTTGTCTTTCCTTTAACGGGCAGAACAGCTGCTCAGTCCAGGGATGTGGGCCTGCCTCCATCATTACACAGAAATAAAAACAACAAGAAGCAAATAACCCTGCAGCAGGAGAACAGGGCTGATTTCAGAGCAGAGGTGGAGCCTGGTGCGTCTTTGATCACAGGAACAGAAAGAAACGGATCAATCCAGACCAAAGATAGAGATTAAACCTTAATACTGACTCAGAGCAGGAAAAATGGAAGTTACAGCTCAATCAATGTTTATCTCATGTTTTGGAAATCTCTCATCATGAATAAAATAATCAAATGTGTTTTTAGGATCTGACCATTTGACAGAGATTCAACAAAATCTATTTAATCAGTTTCTAAGATTCTCTGAGTTTAAAAATGTTTGTTTATTAGATGATCAAAGATTCAGATAAAGGTTTTTCTAAATAACTCAGAAGCTTAATGATCTTCAGTGAAAAGCTTTTCTCATCTTTTAGCTACTTTAAAAAATGTTGAAGAAAAAAATTTAAAAGTTAATTTTTGTACAATTTCAATTGTTTCTTAACAAGTATATAGTGTATATTTCCTTTAAAGAGGGGAGATAGAGGGATAGTTGACCTTCCTCATTCCCTCCTATAGAGGGCAGCAGTGTTTGATTAACATCAATTTATTGTTTATTGGGGTTGAAACCCAATAATGATATTTTTCCATCAACGTGGATATTTGTTATTGATGCTGTAGGATCAGCATCTAACTGTTCAGCTGTTGAGGCCAGGAGGGGACGGCAGTTAGGCTGATTTCCTCCACTGAGAGCATCATCTCATGGAGGATTTCCTGCATCCCCATGCGGCCTCACCAGCTGACCTGTTTAGATGCAAGATACTAATCAAATCTGCTCACCATTGTCAGTCTGACTTCGCCTCTTCAATGGCATGTTTACCATAAAGTCCCAATCGTGTAAAATAAGATGATAAAGAGACTAAAAGCTGAAGAAGGCTGCAGTGGGGAGTGGTGGCCTAGTGGTTAGGGCATAGGGCTTGGAATCCTGAGGTTGTGAGTTTGAAACCCACTCCCACAGACTGCCACTCTGGGTCCCTGAGCAAGACCCTTAACCCCCGATTGCTCCCTGGGCGCCCCATGATGGCCATCAAAGGCCAAACACAACCTCATCCTTTCATTCAGTTCTGACTTTTATGTCTATCCAAGTCAATGCAAGTTCTAATGATTTGCTGTTATTGATCTTTTTATGATTTTATTCAGTACCATGTTTATCCATAGGATGATCTGAAGGTTCTTAGAAATAAAATGTTATAATCAATAAAAGGGGAACAGCAGACAAACTGCACTACCGAGATAGCTGAAGGCAACAAGGAAGTGATTTAAAACTCATTTTTCTTTAACTTGTTCAAACTGAACTTTTTCAGCTACTTTCATGGTTTTTAATTTTAACAGAAAAATAAAAGCCTTCTAATATTTTGGACTGTGTAGGTTTATGATTTATTCATACCATGTTTATCCATAGGATGATCTGTAGGATACCATTTATAATCAATGAAACTGGTTATTAGACAAACTGCATTACTGAAAACTCAGCAGACATCAAGAAGCACTCTCATCATGATCTACAAATGACAACAAAGCAAAATCTCAAATTCACATTCAGAGAAATGCCAGCGTGCAGGTGAGTCCCAAATGATTACTGTGATCACAAGTCTAATCAGTGTAATACTATGTCCCACCTGCAAAAGGGCGGATAGAGGGATAGTTCACCTTCACTCATTCCCTCCTATAGAGGGCAGCAGTGTTGCTGATTTAGACACATCACCCATTTAGTATTCAGCTCTTGGGTTCATGCCACAACACGGATGGCAGCTCCCTCCAGAACCACACGTGGATATTTGTTATTTTACACAAAGAGAACAAAAGATCCTCTGGAAAGTTCTGCTGAATATTCCAACCAAAGGGACGGTCAGCTCAAACATGGACCAATCAGCTGAAGAGGAAGCTGATACTTCAACAGTGAAATGCCCCTACAGCACTTTTTGGTTTAAAACTCAGAGCGTGAACTAAATCTTCCTGCTTTCCCTGGGTCTTGTCATCCACCTGTAAGCAGAGACCCAGTTTAACATCAAATGCTCCAAGAAAGCTAACTGGAAGTAGCTCACGTTTGTCAACTCAGTCTGGTTGGGAAGTTCACTGATCAGTGTCCTTTAGTGTTTAGCAAAAAGTCCCAAACTGGGTAATAGAATAAGAGATGATCCGAGACAGAAAGCTGAAGTGGGTTAAGGCTTCCCTGATTCTTGATGACCTCAGTGGGGAGTCACGGCCTATCGGTTAGGGGACCATTGTGGCTTTGATAGCCGTAAGTAAATCTTTCTCGACCTTTAAAGCCCATCAATTCCTCTGCTGTAGCATCAAACTGATTTGCAACTCTTTTCGAGCACGGATCCTTGCTGAGGCAGAAATCACCCCCCTCCCCCTTTCATCACGTGAAGAGGGAGGTCTTTCATATGTCCATATACAGTCACATTTACATTTCTTCCCCACACACACACATAGCCCTGTTGATGCTGTTTTGCTAGAAAGACTTCTGCTGCCATTGTTGATACATTTTTAACCAGTTATCATTTTAAGCTGAATGTATTATTTTTATGTTATTTTAATTGCATTGTTGTTATCATCATACCTGCTGCTATTCTAACGGACATTATTGAATGTATTAACATCTGGCCTATCTTGGACAATCTCAGAAGCCAGTTAAACAGACTCTTAAGGTTTTATTATTTGGTTTCTTTAAACTAGTCATTTAATCTACCTTGTGTTTATTTTCTAATAGCGTTTAGTGTTTTGCATAGATGTTAGATTTCTGTAATCCTGAATTAATAGAATAAAGATCTCATTGTTTAACTTGTAGTGGTCACGTTTTTCATGTAGCGGGTGAATAATCACTCAGGCCAGATCCACCATCTTTTGGTAACAGTGTGAACAAACAGAGATATATAGTTCTTTGGTTGATAATTAATAGCTACTGCTGATAACCTAGCCTGGGTCACTAAATTGGTGTGGATACCTGGATTTTAACAGCCGGTCCAGGATCCATCCAGAGGTGAAAGGCATAAACCCTGGTAAGTAAGCAAAGTTTCCATTGCTACAATTATCCAACTAAGAACACTAAAAATTTCTCCTCCGATTTTGAAAAAGTTAAATAATTAACTATAACACTAGTTCTAGTTAATCATTTATTCATTATCTGCAGGATATCATTTTGCACAATCCAAAAAGCCCTGAGTTGACGTCAAATCAGGGATGTTGCCTTATTTGGTTCTGGCCTGTACTTTTGTCACGCCCTGAAATTGACATACAGTAAATGCAGAGTTCCAGGCTGCACGGAGAAAGGGGAACATTTTCACAGTCTTCCCAAGGATCCGACGACTTGACAGGCATGGATTATTTTTGTGTATCAGAAGATCCCTGCAAAGTTGGATGCTCACTGACTGGACCGGACCGGGCATTCGAACCGAGCCATCAGCTCCGGGGCTGGTCTGGGTCGGGAGCCAGCCGGGGACAGAGCAACCGAACCCGACCGGTGACGGTATGCATCCCCCCTGATGGTATGCTTCCTCCCGCCTGCCTTACTGGACCCGGACCAGCCCCGGAGCTGACGGCTCGGTTCTGCTGCACTGTAGTCGACCAAAATCCTGGACGATTTTGAAATTCCCCCTCGACATTTTTTGGGTATGAAAAGCAGGACTGAGTCTTTGCTCAGCAGCTTCCCTCGTTGTAAACCAACCAATCAGAGCACAGCTCATCTAAATATTCATGATCAAACCATAAAAGGAAGAAAACCTGTCGTTTCATTCTGGGGCTTTTAACCAGGCTGCATTAGGGCTCATAGAACAGCTAATATGCCATTTTCAGCCCAACCAATGTTACACACCCTATTCAGAGACCTTAAGGACCAAATACCCTATAGAATCATTCTATCACCCCTTTAAAGAATCTGTCTGCATTTGATGATTCATCTGCATAGAAAAAAAACATGTGATTTAACAGTTTGGCTGATAATTCTCCCTTTTTCATTTTCCTCCCAGTTGTTGGACATGTGTTCATGCAGCATCTTCTGAAAAAGCAGCCTATTGATCCTTTACTAGCTCACTGATTGACCTTCACACTGAGATTTGCACTGTAATGTTATTAGAATAAACAAATATACTACATCTGACCTCAATGTCTGTAGTTTGCAGAGGGGAGACTGGAGAAACCCACTGAGCTCCTTCATTCCAGGGTCCAGGTTGGTTCCACTCAGGTCCAGTTCTGTCAGATGGGATGGATTAGACTTCAGAGCTGAGCCCAGAGAAGCCCAGCTGATCTCTGAGAAACTGCAGTTCTCCAATCTGAATAAAGAATCAAAGATTTTAGCTGAATTCAACAGGATGCAGATTAAAACTTTCCATTAAAACATTCCAGCAGAATATGTGACCCCGGCACGTGATAAACACTAGTCCAAGGACCATTGGTTATTTTCCTCACTGACACTGTGCTGGCCCAATCATACAGCATCACTGAACACATTCTCTCTTTGGCCAGGGTCACTGAATATAGTATAACACCGGTACGCAGCTGCTACCATACTGAGATGGAGATAAAGCCCAGAGGAGTCGCTAGAAACTACGGGAACAAAACTCTCTATTCAAACGGCTCCAAAGGTGGAAAATGATGAATCAAAAACTAATTAGATCACTACTATATAATCAGTTTCTAAGATTCTCTGAATTTTAAAGGTTTTTCTAAATAACTCAGAAGCTTAATGATCTTCAGTGAAAAGCTTTTCTCATCTTTTAGCTACTTTAAAAAATGTTGAAGAAAAAAATGAAAAAGTTAATTTTTTGTAAAACTTTCAGGTTCTACTAAATTAAAATGAAGTTTTTGCCTCAAAAGATAAAAAATGACTTTTAAAAACTTTATTCTTCAAAATAATTTCTCTGCTGAGAAAACAGGTTAATTTTGCTCCTTTTCTCTCTGTGTTGGTAGAGAGAACATAAAAATCCTGACTGGGTCTAGTTTGGTTCTAGATTGTAATTTCAGACAGGATGATATAGATTGAAGTGAACAGAAGTCCTTCATCAGCAGCTGAATCCTTTTAGAGCTCTGCTATTCACAGCAGAAGGACCAAATACCCTATAGAATCATTCTATCACCCCTTTAAAGAATCTGTATGTATTTGTTGATTCATCTTCATAGAAAAAAAACATGTGATTTAACAGTTTGGCTGATTATTCTCCCTTTTTCATTTTCCTCCCAGTTGTTGGACATGTGTTCATGCAGCATCTTCTGAAAAAGCAGCCTATTGATCCTTTACTAGCTCACTGATTGACCTTCACACTGAGATTTGCACTGTAATGTTATTAGAATAAACAAATATACTACATCTGACCTCAATGTCTGTAGTTTGCAGAGGGGAGACTGGAGAAACCCACTGAGCTCCTTCATTCCAGGGTCCAGGTTGGTTCCACTCAGGTCCAGTTCTGTCAGATGGGATGGATTAGACTTCAGAGCTGAGCCCAGAGAAGCCCAGCTGATCTCTGAGAAACTGCAGCCGCCCAATCTGAATAAAGAATCAAAGATTTTAGCTGAATTCAACAGGATGCAGATTAAAACTTTCCATTAAAACATTCCAGCAGAATATGTGACCCCGGCACGTGATAAACACTAGTCCAAGGACCATTGGTTATTTTCCTCACTGACACTGTGCTGGCCCAATCATACAGCATCACTGAACACATTCTCTCTTTGGCCAGGGTCACTGAATATAGTATAACACCGGTACGCAGCTGCTACCATACTGAGATGGAGATAAAGCCCAGGTTTGAGTTAACGCTACGCAAACTTACAGGAACAATGCCAGCTGTACATCCACAAAATATAGGCTGACACTGGTGATAAATGATGAATAAAAAACTAATTAGATTTTACTTTATAATCAGTTTCTAAATATTCTCTGAATTTTAAAGGTTTTTCTAAATAACTCAGAAGCTTAATGCCTTTTCAGACAGGAAAGCTTTTCAGTCAAAGTTTAGCTACTTTAGAAAATACTCATGAACCATAGAGATAAAAATAGCCCTGTGATTCAAATTATAAATTGTATTTGGAATAAAAATGAGAGAACTAGGGGTGCTACTAACACATCCTAAAAAGACAGTTATTTACCTGGGAATGATAAAAGATAATATAAAAATCATATTACTGATCTTGCAAAATTTTATTCTGCTTTACTGAGAAAAATTGTGAATCTTGCTCCTTTTCTTTATCTGTTGCCAGAAGATTTAAACATTAAAATCCTGACTGCCCTCATAGTTTGGTTCTAGATTGTATTTTCAGACAGGAAATGATAAACGATGCTGAAGTGAATTCAAATGAAATGAAAAGTAAAATAAGTAGCTGAATCCTTATCACTGCTCTGTAACCTATTAACACGGTAAGGAAAGCATCAGATGAGCTACCTGAGAAAATCACGTTACGTATCACCCTTTTAAAGACCTGAACAAACATTCATGGTTCATAGCCAAAAAACATGTGATTTGAACAAAGTGGCATGATTATTCTCCCTTTTTCATTTTCCAAAGCGCAGGCTGTTTTACATGTGTTAGATGCATTTGCTTCGTGAAAAAGGTGCCTATTGATCCTTCTGTGTCTGGACGCTGAGGGTGGTAAACTTCACTGAGATGCTCTGCACTGCAATGCTATTAGAATAACTCCTGATATACTACATCTGGGTTCAATGTCTGAGGTTTGCAGACGGGAGAAGTGGTAGGAACCCACTGACATCCTTAATGAAGAAAGTCGTTTCAGGTTTGTCGCTAGTCGCTAGGTCCAAGTGTAATAGTCAGATGGGATGGCTCTGAAACTTCGCTGAGCTGAGGCCACTGTACCTGCAGCTGGACTCGGCTTCTGCCATATTTTTTTCAGCCAATTCAGTCTGAAGAAAGCAGATGACGGGCGCGGGCTGATGACGCAACATAATCGCTAGATTACACAACTAATCCATTAATGATGAAATTCGCTAAGCCAACGAATTTAAAAGTCGCATTTTATCGCATTTTATAATTCACTAGCTCCAAGCCCTAGACCATTGGTTATTTTCCTCACTGACACTGTGCTGGCCCAATCATACAGCATCACTGAACACATTCTCTCTTTGGCCAGGGTCACTGAATATAGTATAACACCGGTACGCAGCTGCTACCATACTGAGATGGAGATAAAGCCCAGAGGAGTCGCTAGAAACTACGGGAACAAAACTCTCTATTCAAACGGCTCCAAAGGTGGAAAATGACAGTAAGAACTAGTGGAATCACTATATAATCAGTTTCTAAGATTCTCTGAATTTTGAAGGTTTTTCT